>CATIWR010088307.1:0-10070 GCA_949677035.1 Omphalea diandra | reverse complement strand
TATATAAATCTATTACTAAAAATATTCATATTATAATATATATATATATATATATATATATATATATATATATATATATATATATATATATATATATATATTAGAAACTAACTAATTTAGTGTATGGTAAAAAAATTAATTATCATAGAATATTCAATGGAGTTAGAGCATTGATTTGATGCAGATTCCTTGCTAACATCCAACAATATGATACCTTCAGTGAGATCATTCAATTTTACCACATTAAAATCTATGAAACAAACAAATATAAAAACAACACAATTTCCATTCATAAGTAAATTTAAAATTAAAATAACATAATATTAATTAACAGTGAATTCATGAAAAAGAAAATTTTTAATTAATTGTTTCTCTAAACAGTCAATCTTATGTGCAAGTAAGTGCTTGAACAATTTCTGGTTTGAGTGAAATGCGATATTGATTAAGGACTCAACCACCACCACTAAAAGTAGACTCAAATGCAACTATAGAAATAGAAATTCTCAAAATATCACGAGCCATGGAAACAAGCTCTGGATATCCAAACTGATTAGCTTTCCAAAATGCTAAAACATAAAAATTTGTGGTCCTTTCAATCCTTGTCTCTTCCAAATATTGTTCAAGTTGTCTGTTTTGGTTAGAAAAACCAAAATCCTTACTTTCAAAGCGATCGAAACCCTAACAAGTATCAATAAAATAGTCATTAATAAATCAATAAGTATATGAACTAAATGATAACAACTATAATGAAATTATTACCTTAAATCTCTCATCCCTGCAATATGTGATGTCCCATCAATCTTGTTGAGAAACTTGTCTGAAGTTAGTTGACTTGGAGGTGTGGGTGGAGAAACCCTTATAGCATACTCATTAAAGGTTGAAAATAACTTGTCACACACATTCTGAAATTCAAATGAATTGCTACCATAAATTTGCTCATAACTCCAATCTATAAAATTTATTTTATATCGAGGATCTAATATCACATCTATGGCTAAGACCAAGCTAAATTCAAACCAATATTTGTCAAATTTTTCCATTATCAATTTTGCCATCCTTCTCATATAATCACCATCTAAATTCATATTCTCCTCTAATGTCAAGTATGCCATAAAAATAGATGGAAAGTATAAGTTCTCTGTAGGATATTTTTGTCCCCGAATAAACAAGAGTGGTATTATAAAACACACCAAGAAATAAACTGATTTTTAAAATTTTTTCCCATTCACTTGAAGTTGGACAACTTTTGTAATTGGACTCATTTAACTGCAAATGATAAAAGGCATGACGGAAGAAAATACTCTCTAACATAAGAAAAGTAAAGTTCAATATGGTAGGAGCATCTTGCCTTAAGCCTTTATTTGCATTCAAAGACAATAATTTCACACACTCTAAAAACTTTTGCTTCCTTCTTAGAGCCTCTAACATAATGCTCTCCCTAACCTTATAAACACAACTATCAATTTCTTTTATCCCATCTTGCACAACTAAATTCAAGATATGTGCATAACACCTATGGTGAAAAAGTTCACCTCCACATACAAGAATTTTTCCTGAATTCAATTGTTCTTTCAAAAGTGCAACAAAAATATCATTAACGGATGCATTATCCAATGTCACACAAAAAAAGTAGTTTCTATATCCCCATTCCGCTAAAATAGAATAAACCTTTTCACTCAGTGTTACACCATTATGTGGAGGTGGCATAAAACAAAAATCTAAGATTCTTTTTCGTAAAACAAAATCTTAATCAATAAAATGCACAATAATTGCCATATATCCATCAACAACAATAAAAGTTCACAAATTAGAAGTGAAATAAAGCATTCCTAGTGTTTCCTAAAGCATGCATTTAATTTTATCCTTTTCTTGCTTATACATTCTAAACAAATCATTTTTCGTATTATTCCTAGAAAATGACTGGCACATCATGTTATAAGTAAGAAAGTAAAGCCCTAATACCCATGTACTCAACAAAAGATTATGACAATTCATGTATAATCAAGGCAACCATAAGCAATTCACAAAATCTATCAACATTAAACCTAGAAGACCTCAATGACAAATCATTACTCACAATCAACTAACCAACATCATGAGTATATCTCCTAATAAAAGATTCACTATGGTGTTTAAGGTTACCCATCCCATATTTATTGTCACATAGAAATATGGCTCCATATTTCTTGCATTTACTTCTTGCTTTCCATCTATTGTGTTCTCGGTAAGACGGTCGAAAGAAACTCCAAACTTTAAAAGTCAATCTTCTTTTACGCTTTCCTTTCAAATTATTTTTCTCCCAAAATTATTATATACATCTTCTTCCTCCAAATCTATTGGATCATCATCATCAAGGTTTGTTACCAAATTCTTTCTACTTGATTCCAAATTAATCTCAATACCATCATTATCCATCTACAAATTAGAAGTACATACAATCATCAATAAAATATATTATACAAAATAAATTAAGAAATTAAATAAACTATTCAAAACAAATTGAAAGTTAAGGCATCGCAAAATCTTAGACATGTAGAATCAAGAGTTAAAAAAAATTAAACATTTAAAGAAAGAAATTTTGTTACTTTAATCAAGAGTTGACAAAAATCTCCATCAACACAAAATTTAAGACATCCAGAATCCAAAATTTACAATACCGACAATATAGAATCCAAAATTTACAAGACTGACAAAATAGAATCCAAAATTTACAATACCGATAATATAGAAACCAAAATTTATGATACCAAAATATAAAATCCATAATCCTAAATTATCCATTATTAATAAAGTGAATGTTATGATCCCAATTTTCCAATAAGAAAGGACATGAGATAAAGAAATTACTAACCTGGTGTGTGTGGTTGATGATGAAGAAAAATGGTGTTGCATCTGTGGGAGGAGTGATGATAGTTGTTGTAGCTCTTGAGTGTTGTGATTGGCAGTGACTGTCAATGGGAGTGAGAGATTGATATGCTTTATGGATGAGAGTGGATGTGAGAGGGCGATTTAGTTTGGTTGGGGGTAATGTGTGTGGTTGATGATGAAGAAAAAATGTGTTGCAATTGTGGGAGGAGCAACAACAGCCACTGTGGGTCGAGAGTGGTATGAGTGGTGGCAATTGTCGACGAGAGTGAGAGACTGATCTGTTGGCCCTAGGCACCAGGAAGGGAGGGGGGGGGGAGGGGAGGGGTGAATTAGTGTATAAAAATTTAAAACAGGAAAGGAAAAAGAGAAATGAGTAGGAAAGAAATACACGATTTATAGTGGTTAGGGTATAAACGACCCCTACATCCACTCCCTAATTCTTAGAAATTGGGTGTTTCACTATCTTTTAAAGGTGTTTTTGCTTACACCAAACTTTTACACTTGTGTTTTGAAGGCTCACACAATAACCTATACTCTTGTGTTTTAAGGCTCACACAACAACCTTTACACTTGTATTTTAACAGGCTCACACAACAACCTCTCTTAGTGTT
Organism: Omphalea diandra; assembly: GCA_949677035.1. Lineage (NCBI taxonomy): Eukaryota > Viridiplantae > Streptophyta > Magnoliopsida > Malpighiales > Euphorbiaceae > Omphalea > Omphalea diandra. Next base: position 6,591 of record CATIWR010088307.1, on the reverse strand, counting down.
TTGACAGGCTCACACTATAACCTATTACAATAGATGTTTATGCTCACACCCAATAATGACTTAAAGAATAGAAAAGATTGAGTAGCAAAATTGCAAGAGTTTGGGTACAAAGTTATCAATTCTCTTGCATTTACATCTGTTTGGTGATGTATTTATAGATTTTACCCATCAAAGAGACGTTGCAATAAAACTGGTACAAAATCATCGAAGTGTGGTAGATAGATTTTAGTATTAAATGCTTGATAGTCATGAATCATGCTCGCTACTACTCATTAGCGATCGCGAATTCTAAATTCCATAAGGAAAGCTCCATTTGTGTCTAACGGCTAGTCCACGTGGCAGCTTCTAATTAGTTCACTAAAAAAATATAGTCGTTGCCTTTCACTGCTGTCAAAAGTAGTGGTCACAATTTATCTTGTACAGGACGCGACTCTAGACACGAATTTCTCTGCCAAAAGTGTTCATCTTCTTCTTTTGGGTTCGCGATCGCTACCAACAAGTTTCCATCATGATTTTTGACTTCCAATGGTTACCTGGGACACTTGTCAAGCTGTGATTATGGACTTGATTGCATCTTCAGTTACTTCAAAATTCACGATTGCGACTGAGGCAATGACTATATTTTTCATTGCCATCCTCATCTTGCGTATCTTCAAATTCAGTGAAGTCCGAAAGATGGCAATGAGGAACTCCTAGTTTCTCTTGGAGATCCACCATATCACTGTGAAGATGTGAAACCTTCTCTTCATCATCCTTATTAGCTTGTCCAACTTGCGATTAATGGTGGCAAGAGATAACTTTGACTTTGGTTTTAGTTGAGGAGGAGGGACTTGAATGTTGCCTTCTTCAATTTGAAGCCTCTTTCACTTGGATGCTTGGGAGGTTTCCATTTTCTTCGCACCTATTGCACCAAGGATATAAATGTATGTGTCCGGATGGATTGCCTTAGCGTCGATGAGATAGGTTAGGTCTAGGAAGTTTTAAAAGGGAAGGAGCTTTTTGGTGAGGAATTTCTCTTTCTTCTCATCAAGTGCTCCAACAAAGCGGTAGATGGCTGTTATGTGAGAGGGCAAGAGAAACTGGTTTTTGGGTTTTGTACTCATATGGATTAATTGATCCACAAGGTAACAACCGGTTTGGATAGGTTGGTTCTTGACAAGGCAAAATAAGAATACCAAGTCTTTTTGAGAAACCTTTTCATTACCATCACCTCTTATGTTTACGGAGGAGGTGATGATACGATGAAGGATCCAAAGGGGTAGGGGTTTGATGTGTTTGGATAGAGAAGAGCGGGGTTCATGTTTGGTTTCAATAGAAATCTCCAACCAAAATTCAGAGTAGAAAATGTCAAGTGCGGAGATGATGAAGGAAATGTGTTCTCTGACTTGTAAGTTGAAAAAAGAAGACAATTGGTCGAAGGTAATGTAGAAAGGGTCGCCAAAGGCCCGGAACACTAACCCGTATTGGCCGGCTCTCGAATCAGATTTTTGGTCTAGTTGCACGGTGCACATAAACTCTCATACAAGCTCCTCGTATTCAGGTTCATCTCATAAGATGAACTCGTTCCATCCCAAGTTAGAGAGAAAGGCTCTAATTTCAGCATTGATGCCCAAAGTTTCTAGTGTGAATGTTGATGGAACCTTATTTGGGAGAATGACCTTGGAAGAGTTTGCCTTGAATCTATCTTTTTCTTCCTTAGTTATTCCCTTCGTGAGATGGAGGGCACGAGGTGCAGAGGGTTGAGCCACTGCCTTGCCCTTGTCTGCATTGGAGAACTTCTTAAGAGTCATAGCAAGAGGGAGAAAGCTTGATGATTTAGAGAGAAAAAAGGTGTTTGGAAGTGGAGTGAGGAAAACACTATTGAAGGGGGTATTTATAGGCTTGAAAGGGTGGAAAAAAGGTCAAAAAATGGCTAGAAAATAATTAAATGAAGAGGGGAAACAGTTGGCAATCAAAACACTTAATTGCCTAGGCGATTACTCTAATTCGCGTCCGCGAATTCAAAAGTTGCAATTGCAAATTCAAGAAAATGTGAGTAATAGACAAATTTTCCTTGAGAAAAGGCACGTCAATTATCATATTTTTGAAAAAAAACTGACCAAAATTCGCAGTGGAGCATAAATTTCGCGATCACAAATTGACATTCGATAGTCGGGTGAAATTGACTTGTAATTCGTGACCGTGAAGAAGAAATAACGACCGCGAATTATGAATAAAAAAGGATAAGAATGAGAAAATTTTGAAAACATGTGATCCACTAGAAATAAACAATAAATCTACTCATACAATAAGCACTTATGCATATCATACATAACAATCAATCATAAGATCACAATTTTCACTTTAGGGAGCTTCCATCAAGCATTCCCAATTCTCTCTTAATGAAGTTCATCCTTTCTTCATTTAGAGGTTTAGTGAAAATATTTGCAAGTTGATGATTTATATCAATGAATTCTAACACAACATCACTTTTTTGCACATGTTCTCTAAGAAAATATTGTCTAATGTCTATGTGCTTACTCCTAGAATGTTGGATAGGATTCTTAGAGAGATTAATAGCATTTGTGTTATCACATTTAATGGGAATGTGATCAATTATTTTGCCAAAATCCTTCAATTATTGTTTCATCCGATGAACTTGGGTGCAAGAACAACCCGTCGCCACATACTCGGCTTCTGCGGTGGATAAGGCAACCAATACTTGCTATTTACTAAACCATGAAACTAGACATTCACCTATAAATTGGCAAGTCCCAGAAGTGCTTTTTCTATCTATCAAGCTACCCGCATAATCCGCATCCAAATACCCTATGAGACTAAATAAAGAATCCCTAGGATACCATAACCCTAAGTATATAGTGCCATGCCAATACTTAAAGATCCTTTTAACAACATTCAAATGAGACTCTCTAGGAGAGGATTGAAACCTGGCACACATGCAAACACTAAACATGATATCTGGCCTAGAAGCAGTAAGATAAAGTAGAGATCCGATCATACCTCGACATCTCATTTCATTTACCATCTTACCAATTCATCCTTATCTAGCTTGATGGTATTGCTCATTAGAGTTTTAGCTACCTTGCAACCTTTCATTTCGAATTTCTTTAGCATTTCCTTTGTATACTTGTCTTGGTTGATGAAGATCCCTTCCTTGTATTGCTTGAATTGTAGACTGAGAAAGAATTTGAGCTCTCCTATCATACTCATTTCAAATTCCCTAGTCATACACTTAGCAAAATCGTTACAAAGAGATTCATTAGTAGCACCAAAGATAATATCATCAATATAGATTTGAACGATTAATATATCATGCTTGTGTTTTTTGACAAAAAGTGTGGTGTCCACCTTCCCTTTCTCAAAATCATTTTTCAAGAGAAATAAACTAAGCCTTTCATACCAAGCTCTTGAGCTTATTTCAATCCATATAAGGCTTTGTTCAATTTGAAAACATGGTTTGGAAAACAATGAGACTTAAAACCAGAAGGTTGTTCAACATAGACTTCCTCCTCTATGATGCCATTTAAAAAAGCACTTTTCACATCCATTTGAAAAAGTTTAAAATTCATATGACATGCAAATGCTAAGAGAATCTTAATGGCCTCTAATCTTGCAACGGGGGCTAAGGTCTTATCATAATATATTCCTTCCTCTTAGTTGTATCCTTTGGCAACCAATCTAGCATTGTTTCTAGTAATGAGACCTTGCTCATCTAACTTGTTCCTAAACACCCATTTACAACCTATAATTGGATGTTCTTTAGGCCTAGGGACAAGTTCACATACCTTGTTTCTCTCAATTGATTGAGTTCTTCTTGTATAGCAAGTACCCAACTATCATCATCAAGAGCCTCATCAATGACCTTAGCTCAAGTTGAGAAATAAATGCAAGATTATTATCTAAAAGTTGAGATCTAGTACTTACACCCTTAGAAGTATCACAAATGATTAAGTCCTTGGGGTGATACTTGGAGAATCTCTAATCGTTGGGTAGATCTTGTCTTGGCTCATTTTCTTGTTGATGTTGATCTTCATCTACTCTTGGTGAATCACCTTCTTCTTTTTCTTTATCAACTCTCCTTTTAGAATCATCCAATTTCAGCTTTTCAAGATCACCTACAAGATCATCAACAAAAATACATTTTCCAATATCAAGTTTACTAGATTCATAAAAAACAACATTCATAGATTCTTCAACTACCATTGTACTTTTGTTAAAGACTCTATATGTTTTACTTATGGTGGAATAACCTAAGAAGATCATTGGTCTTAGAATCAAATTTCCCAAGATTATCTTTGGTATTCAAAATATAACACTTACATCCAAATACTCTAAGGTATGAGATCTTGGGTTTTCTACCATTCCAAAGCTCATAAGAAGTTTTATTGAGAATAGGTCTTTTGAAAACTCTATTTTCAATATAACATGAGGTATTAATGGCTTTGGCCAAAATTAATTTGGTAAGGAATACTCATTGAGCATTGTTCTAGCCATTTCTACCAAAGTTCTATTTTTCCTCTCTACAACACCATTTTGTTGTGGTGTTCTAGAAGTTGAAAAATTATGAAAAACTTTATTCTCCAGACAATAACTTTCAAAAGACTCATTTTGAAATTCCCTTCCATAGTCACTTATAATAGAAGATATGAAGTAACCTTTTTCATTTTGAACCCTTTTTGCAAAACTTTTGAAAGCATCAAATGAATCATTCTTGTTAGCTAGAAAAGATACCCACGTGAACCTAGAGTAGTCATCTATAAGGACTAGTGCATAATGTTTTCCACCTAAGCTAGCACTGCTAGTAGATCCTATTAAGTCCATATGGATAAGTTGAAGTGGTCTAGATATACTTACAACATTTTTGGCTTTGTGAAAGGCATGTTGTTGCTTCCCCATTTAGCATGGGCCACATGTCTTGTCTTTGGAGAAGCTTAGCTTGGGAAGTCCTTCCACTAACTTTCCCTTGGATAGGCTTTGAAGAAGATCCATGCTTGCATGCTTAAGCCTTCTATGCCATAGGCAAGCTTCATTGCTCAAAGACATAAGACACTTAAGAGATTAGTTAGCCAAATTGTCTAAGTCAATTAAGTAGGTATTGTCTTTCCTTTCACCATTGAAAATAACCTCATCATCCATTAAAGTGGTGACTCGACATTCCCAAGGATCAAAGGTGACTTTTGTCACACATTTGACTTACACTTAACAAATTATGTTGTAAGCCGTTAACTAAAAGAACATTATCAATTAAAGAACATCTATCCTTACTAATGGTTCCAATGCCAATTACCTTACCCTTAGCATTATTACCAAATATGACATCTCCATTTTCTTTTTCTTTTAATGTCGTGAATAGCTTTTTATTTCCAGTCATGTGCTTGGAATATCCACTATCTACATGCCAATTGCTTGATTTAGTGGTTGCCACATTCCCCTATACAATAATAGTAAGTTACCTTTTCTTAGGTACCCAAGCATACTTGGGTCCTTGGGGGTTAGAAGATGAAGGGTCCTCTAATTTGAGGTGAGCCTTCCTAATGTAACAATGAATGTTAATATGTCCAAATCTCATGCAATAATGGCATTGGAGTTTAGACTTAAGAGTCTTTCTCCTTTGCATAAATTTAGTATGAGTAAGAGGCCTTCTCATACCTTGGTCATGTAAATGCATGTATGAACATGTATGATGAGTAGGAGTATAAAATTTTTCATGAGAATGATCATGCATTTTGTTACACATATAGGCATGGTTAGCTCTTTGAGTCTTGGCTTTAGAGCTTAGGAGAGCCTTCCTTTTGCCCTTAGGCTTAGGAGGCTTAGTGCTAGGAGCACTTTTCTTCCCAATTACCTCAATGCTAGATATTTGAGGTTCTGAAGATCTAACAAATGTGGTATGAGATGATGAGGAGGCTCCATTAAAGCCTAAACCATGTGTAACTAGAAGTGGTCTTTATGACACAATCAATGTGTCCAAGGCTTCTTTTCCTCTATAGAACTTAGAGATTGAGCTTCTAAGCTCAATGACTTCTCCTTTAAGAGTGTCATTCTCCTTTCTTAATGAAGCCATTGAAGAAGATGATGTGGAAAGTCTTTCTACTGAGTTTTTGAGTTCCTCATTGGAAGTTCTCAACTCATTTACAAGATCACTAAGAGTCTTGTATTCATCTTCTAATTTTGAATACCTTTTCTTATAATTTTTTACTTATGACTTATACTTGTCACACCTCATGGTTAGAGCCTCTAGAAGCTCTACATCTATCTCATCAAATTCAAAATCAAAATGAGACTAGGAAGAAGTACTTACCTCATTTGTAAAATCTTCTTGTGCCATGAAACATATGTTGAAAACCTCTCCTTCTTCCTCTTTTTCATTTGAGCTTTCATCTCGAGTGGCTGAAAAACTCTTATTCTCCTCCTTATCCCATCTTTTCTTCTTCTTTGATTTGGGACACTCATACCTGATGTGGCTTTGCTTGCCACATTCATAACAAGTGACATCGTTAGATTTCTCTCTTGGATTAGGAGTAGTCTTCTTGAAGCCTTTTCTTTCTTTTCTTCTCTTGATCAACTCGTTTGTCCTCCTAGAGAGCATTG
>CATIWR010088298.1:0-18696 GCA_949677035.1 Omphalea diandra | reverse complement strand
AAATCAGATTGAATGAACAATGAGATATCATTCCTTAATCTTGTTGACTTCACTAGTGAAAAATACTTCAATAAGAACTTCTCTGTCATCTAGTTCCATGTAGTAATAGAACCCTTCAAAAGTGAGTTTAACCGCCATTTGGCCTTTCCCCTTAATGAAAATGGGAATAACCTTAACCAAATAACATCATCTGTAGCTCTATTGATCTTGAAAGTGTCGCATATTTCCAAGAAACCAGCTAGATGAGAACTTGGATCCTCATCTAGCAAACCATCAAACTGTACTGACTGCTGCACCATTTGAATGATATTTGGCTTGATTTCAAAATTATTAGCTACAACAATGGGTCTCACTATGCTTGTTCTAGCATCCATCACAATGGGTTTGGTGTAGTCAAACATAATCATTTGGCGATATGCCATTATTACTATCTCTTTATTATGCTCAATCTTTTCTTGACGCTTTTGTCTTAAATTATGATGGAAAGTTCTCTCTATTTCAGGATCTTTAGGTTCTAGCTCAGTTGCGTTGCTTCGAGTCATAAACTGCTAAAGCCTCTAAAAAAACTAGAAACCACAACAAAACTAAAAGAAGGGTAAAATAGGATAGAACAAAGAAAAATTACGAAAGAAAAAAAATGGCTAAATTAATAGATATAAAGTGTTCCTAATATTTTAGTCCTCGGCAACGGCACCAAAAACTTGATACGGTCCGAGGCTAATACCTATAGATCGAATAGGCAAGTGCACCTATCGAATATAGTATTGCGTAGGAGTATCGAGTGTCGATCCTTTAAGGACTAAAAGTACTAGTATTAGCTCTTTCTCTATTATTTAACCGATAATTTTAAGTGAATTAATTAACTAATAAAATAAAATAATTCAACAAACTAAAATAATGAAAATATTAAATATAGAGTGAGAAAAAGGTGATCAATATGACAAATAACACTCAAGTATTGAATCCCCCTAAGACTTATTAAGAAATTGATTTTTTTCGATAATACAATCTAATTCAATGTTTATGGAACCGTGGAAATTCCTTTAGTATGTTAAAGCCTTTCTTAAGATCATTAACATCTAATTCTAGGTTGATTAATTGGAATCTCTTCCTAATTAAAACCCCTAAAATTGCATTATAGTTGCTTAAATTTCACTATTAGGTTTGACCCTAATTCAGAAGATTTATGTTATCCTATTTCTAGGGGTACATGCAACTGCTTTCAATTGTGCTAAATCGATTCAATAACTTGATTTCTCAATCTAAGTTTAAAGAATTAAAACAAGAATTAATATTCTAGATATATCAATTTAAGAAAATAAAGAGCAAACATAATTGAATTCTATAAAATAATGAAAAGATTGTATTATCTAAAAAATCACAATTCAAAACTCATCTTAGGGTTCATCATACCCAAGTGCTAATTAATTTAGTTCATAATTGAATTACTAACCAACATCAAAATAAAGAGAAAATAAAAGAGAAAAGTGTTCATGATAAAAACCCTTGTATTCCTCAATTCCCTTCAAGGTTGATAGTTAATCAATAATCATTCTCTTGTGGATGACTTCTTCTCCAAAAATAAAACAAAGCAAAAACTCTCTAAAAAAAAAAAAAGTCCAATAATTCCTAATTCTTTTCCCTCCTATTTATAGTCTCCTATTCCTCTTTAAAATAATAAAATAGCATTCTTCACAAACTAGGAAAAAAAACATCATCCACCAATTAAGAAAATAGAATCCTTTTCTAATTAGGAGTCAAATTCAACCAAATTTCCCTTCTTGGAGCCAGTGAATTTCCAATTTAGCATGTCTTCTCGAGCCTTCCACTTTTAAATCAAAATTGGACTCAAATTCTGTCTTAAAAAAATATCAAAATGGGTCCATGAATGGTGGTCGAATTTTTATTTGGTCCTTGAACTTTTGATACTGTATAATTTGACAAAAAAAAAACTCTCATATTTAACCAATAAGCTCCAATTTTCAGGGTTTCCTATAAAATTACAAAATACAAACTAAAAGTGAGACATTATCTAGTAATTTTTTTTCTAAAATATACTTAATTAACAGAAAAACTAGCTCTAAAAAATAATAAAAATACAAAACTATCAGTAGTTGTCTATCAGTAGTTGTCTATACTAGGTCTTTAGAAAAGCATATAGATCATATTAAGGTTATTTTCGATGTTTTACACAAAGAAAAGTTAAATGTTAACTTTAAAAAGTGTTCTTTTTGCACTTGTAAACTTGTTTTCTTAAGGTTTTTGATAAGTAAAGATGGAATAAAACTTAATGAAGAGAAGGTAAGTGCAATTTAATCATGGCTCATACCTACTACCATAAGTGAGGTATGATCCTTTCATGGTATTACCAGTTTTTATAAAAGATTTATTAAAGATTTTAGTACAATTGTTACACCCCTAAGTAAAATTGTAAAGAAAAGTGTTAATTTTCAACGAGTGAAGTGCGACAAAAGGCTTTAGATTTGTTAAAAATTTAAATTAACTAATGCACCTTTATTAGCTTTGCCTAATAAAGGTGGTGGTTAACTAATGCGCTTTTATTAGTTTTTGCCTAACTAAAATTGTAAAGAAAAGTGCTAGTTTTTAATAGGGAAGGCACAATAAAAGGCTTTTGATTTGTTAAATATTAAATTAACTAATCCTCCTTTATTTGTTTTGCCTAACTTTGCTAATACTTTTGAAATTAAATGTGATGCTTAAGGTTTAGGCATTAGAGCTATTTTGATGCAAGAATGAAGGCTAATTGCTTATTTTATGAAAAGTTTAATAGGATTGCACTTAAATGCTCGACCTATGATAATGAGATGTATGCATTAGTTAGGGATTTGCAAACATGGAAACACTATCTTTGTGCTAAAGAATTTGTTATCCATATGGATTATGAGTCTTTAAAATACCTTAAGGGATAACAAAAGCTAAATAAAAGACACGCTAACTTTTCTATATGTCATAAGGTATAAACAAGGTATGGATAATGTAATGATTGATGTATTATCTCGAAGGGATACTCTTCTTTCTCTTTTAGATTCCAAATTACTTGGTTTTGAGTATATTAAGGATTTGTATATTGATGATGTTGATTTTGGCATGTACTATAAGAATTACAAGAAAATTACTTTTGAGAAGTATTTTAGGCATAATGGATTTTTATTTAGAGAAAATAAACTTTATACTCCTAGGTCTTCTTTACATGAGCTTTTAGTTAGGGAAGCCTATAGAGTGGGCTTATGGGACACTTTGGTGTATAAAAGACCTTTAATGTGTTGTATGAACACTTCTACCGGCTTAATATATGAATTGATATGCAAAAAGTTTGTGATAGGTGTGTTGCATGTAAACAAGCTAAGTTTAAATCAAAACCACATAGTTTATATATGCCTTTACTTATTCCTAGTATGCCTTGGATTACGATTTCTATCAGTTTTGTTTTAGGTTTATCTAGATCAAAATGTTGTAATGATTATATTTTTATAGTTGTTGATAAATTTTTTAAGAAGTCACATTTTATTGCATGTCATAAAACTAATGATGTCATTAACATTGCAAATTTGTTTTTCAAAGAAATTGTGAGATTACATGGTACGCCTATAACTATAGTCAACGATAGGAATACAAAGTTTTTGAGTTTCTTTTGGCAAACATTATGGGGGTAAATTAGGTACTAAATTATTATTTTCTACTTCTTGTCACCCCTAAACTAATGGTCAAACTAAAGTTATGAATAAGACTTTTGGGTAACTTTTAAAAGTTGTAATAAAAAGAACTGGAAATCTTGGGAGGAATATTTATTGCATATAATAGGAGTGTGCATTCATCTGTCCATTATTGACTTTTTGAGATTTTTTATGAGTTTGTACCATTAAGTCCTTTTGATCTTTCCCCTATCCCATCTAATTTGCATGTGGACATGCAAGGTATGAAGAAAACTGATTTTGTTAAACAATTGCATAACAAGGGTGCAATTAAACATAGAAAAGGGGAATGAAATAGTAATTAGAAACGTAAATATAGGAATAACTATATTTTTATTTGAACTAGGAGATTGTGTTTGGATACACTTTAGGAACGAAAGATTTCCTAATCTTAGTAAAGTAAGCTCGTACTTAGGGGAGATAGACCTTTTCAAGTTTTAGAAGGTTTAATGATAATGCTTTTAAGTTAGATTTGCCTAGTGATTATAATGTTAGTGTTACTTTAATGTTGTTGATTTATCTTTATTTAACTTTGATGAAGGTGTTTATTTGAGGACGAAACCTCACAAGGAAGGAGGGAATGATGTAAACATTCAAGGCAAGTCCAAAGATCAACTTTAACTTCAAGGCCCAATTATAAGATGATGACCAAAGAAGTTGAAGGATGCACTTAAAGCTTTTATGAAAGGAAGGATTATACTTGGTTTTACCTAAAAAGACCAAGGATTGTTTGAAGCCTACCTTCAAGAAGATGAGAGCTTAAACTCTTCAAAAGGAGTACTTAACTTAATACAACAAAGCCTAACTTTTGGATTTTGAGCCCCAAAATATGTAATGAAGTTGCTTTAGACATCAAGCCCAAGATCTTATGAGATTATGCTTAATTGGCTAAGATACTCCTAATGTCTTAAGCTTTTTCTTATATTGGACAAATGCTTTATTATGTTTAGTTAGGAGTTTTTAGTTAGTGTTTTTATCTTATAAGGAGCTTAAAATAAGATATTTTAGTCCTTGAAGCTAGCTTGGCTGAATCTTGATGGCCAATAAGATTATTTCTTTTAGTCTTTATATGTAAGTGAGACTAATTGTCCAAATAGGTTTAAGACTTTATGAATGCAGCTAAAACATGTAAAGTCCTGTTACAGATAACTTTCTAGGGTTTTTTTAAAATATTTTTATGGGCATTTAAACCCCCTTTTTAGCCATTAATAACATTAGACTTTGTTTTTGCTTAATTGTTTATGAGAGTTTTCTCTTCTTAAGTTCTTGAAAGGACTTAATGAAATTGTTGAGTGAGCTTAGTGATTTCACAAATTTGTTTAATCTAGGTCTTAAATTACTTAGTTAATTTAGGGTTAGGATTATCACAATTTTAAATCATTATAGTTTAGGTTGCTAGAAACAAGTTTTATGAAGATTTAGTTAGGATTTAAGAATTTATCTTGTTTTTTATCATTAAATAAAGCTTAAGACTTGTGTTGAAGCATATAGTAAGGATCTAATCTCTAATCACCCTTATTTGTATTAGTATCACTCCTTGATAGAAAGGCAAACAAGGATTTGATGCTTGTAGGAGTGCCTCTTCGCCTCAACCAACTCGACATTCTACATATCTAGAGGTCCCCTCTAATCAAGTCGAAGATGCACTAAATAACAACAAAATATACTATAAGCATTGTAACTATCATAAATTTTAGAACTAATTAAATGGCATTATGTATAGGAAAATGTACTTAATCCTATTATAGATTGGTCATATAGGTCTATTGAGTCGTCATTCCTTTGCTGAAGGTGTTTATCGCTGCTCTAGTGCTATTTATAATGGTAGCAAAAGTCCATGTATGGTGGAAGGTTGCCACCCTTTATTAGGCCTAACTTGATGGTCCACACCTATCAAGGAAAAGTTGTTAAATAACTTAAGAAGCATATGTAAGCATAAAATAAAGCAATAAGTACAAGTGATGCACACCACAAGCATATGGTAAGCACTGCTGAAGTATGACAACCTATGGCAACATCGGTCTAAGAACTTGTACAGATGGGCCATTGAGGTGGAGCCTTGGTCATAGTAAACCACAACTAAAGATCCTCTAATGCATGTAAAAAGCAAATTTCCAACGTTTCCTGTAGAGTGGAGAAAAATGTGGCTAATAGCCTATACAAAAGGAAGTTGCACGCTACCTGGTCGATTACCTCCTCAGGGTTGTCCTCTACAGCCTTAAGAGCCCTTATAAGAATGCTTAAGTGAATGAAAGCATTCTTTCCTTTTAGATCAGGGACAAACCTTAGTAGGTTATAAATTTAATTTCTTTATATTGCCTTGGCATAAGCATTGACATTAGTATAGAGTGTAGGCCCAAATAATGAATTCTTATCATACATATAAAGTCACCTAAAGTAAAAGTAATATTTCCTCTATTTGAGGGGGTGGAAGTTATGGGTCATGTTCATCCATTACTCCACGAGGCACTACATTGTTGAATCATCAAACCTATATGCCTAAGCTAGGAGGAGGGCAAAGAAATGGAGAATGTTAGGGTGATTTAATCGATCACCTACTATAGTAAGCACTAAAATTAAGTGGTGGCAAGAGCAAACGACCCATTAGCCTTATGAAAGGTCATGTTGCCCTAAGGAATAATGAGCAATATTAAATAAATATAACTAAATACTTAAGATCATTAATGCATAAATAAAAACAATCTAAGGAAAACAAGTAAGCTTGATAGAAAATTACAAATTAAAATCTCATCCTCAACACAATCTCAAGTGTATAGAGATGTCATGAGATTGGATGATTTTCAAAAGCTACAAACTTCTCAAAAGCCTATAAGTGTACTTTAAAGCACATCTAATTGTTTACATGTAAACACAAGAAATTATAATTAAATTGATAAAGGTAATAATAGAAAAATAAAAGAGAAAAAGAAAAAGGAACCTACCTTACCTAAAGCGGTGCCAAACAAATGAGATAGAGGGTTATGTATTAATAGAATCAAAAGTGTTAGCCCTTGTAAATCAAGAAGGGGGGTTGAATTGGTGAAAAATTTAAAATTTAAGGGGAAGGATTTGATGAGATGGAAATAGAAGATGTAAGATAAGAGTTAAAGACACAAGATTTTATCGTGGTTCGAATGTTAACGAACCCTACGTCCACTCCCCAATCCTTCTAATTGGGTATTCTACTATCATTAAATAGTGTTCTCAAGCTCACACCAAATTTTTATGCTATTTTTGTTTTATGGCTCACATACAACCTTACAATTTGTGTTTCAAGGCTCTCACACAACCTCTTAAGTGTTTTCCTAAAGGCTTACACTTAACCTATACCAAAGTTTTACAATTAGGCTAACTCTCAAACCCAAAAACACTAATGTTTAATGCTCACCCCTAACAATGACAGCTCACATACAAGAATTAAATGAACAAAGGTTGAGAAATAAGTTTGCAAGAGTTTTGCCATAATTAAATGTTGTTCTCTTGCATTCAAGTCCATTTGGTAGACTATTTATAAGCAATAACCACTAAAGATATATTGCAAACAAAACAATTTCTATTTCTCCAAGTTTTATTGGGTAGATCTTGCATTAAATATTTGTCAGACATATTTTGCAATCATTACTGGTCATTCGCAATCAATATTTCTCTTTTTGCATAAAAATTATAGAAATTACAATAAAGAATCTCATTTGTATCTAACGACGCACCACCATTGATCTTTCAAGAAAAATAGTCATTATGTTCTTTGAGCTAGACAAAAGTCATAGTTACGATTTACTTTTCTTTAGGACACGATCAGTAATACAAATCCTTCTATTTGAGAAAGAGATGTTACTCTATCACATCGCAATCTTAACCAACATTTGATCCTCACAAATTTGGATATACTAATGGCTCTTTGTGACACTTGCCATGCTCTGGTTAAGGACTTGATTTTCTCCAAGCAAATGCAAAAGTTGTGATTATGAATCTGGATGCAACTCCTATCATGAAATCTTTTGTCATAACTTCATTAATTCCTTGGCAAGATAGTAGTTGTGATTTCCACAGTGAAATCATTTATCCCAACTTCAACCATTGTTCTTGCAAGATAGCAGTCATGAATTTGCAATTCACCATCACGAATTAGGATGCCTTTCATAATACTTGAGATAAGACTCTCATTCAACTTCCAATGCAAACCTATCTAAAAATCTGTAAAATCAACACTTAAAATTTATGTTAGAACATATCAGTTTGCATTGTCAAGATCAAAAGAGAGTTTTGACTTAGGTTTGACCAACCTAGTCTAATAATCTCCCATTTTTTAATTTTGACAACTTGGTTTGATTTTGCAAAGGATAAAGAATGCATAAGTGTTAAGTTAAGATGGTCATTAATGTTTAACAATTTAAACTTCTTAAGATACTAACTAAACTTGAAATGTAATTAAATTAATTGAAATTGCTCCCTCTCAAATTATAATCCCCTTCAATTATAGCATAGAAGTTCACTCTCCTCATTTGTCAAGATAAAAAAGAGAAGGCAATACAATTATAGGGATAAGTATAAAGTTATACAAATAAAGAATATTGAGAACAACCATAGAGGGAATAAAAGCTTCAACTTTTATTAATATCAAACAAATAGAAAATAAAATCAAACATAAAATAAAAAAACTTGTTGAATCATATACTTAGGCTAAAGACAAAAAAAAAAAAAAAACACAAACAGAAAAAGATTTATAAGATTAAGTAAGAAAAACTCGAGGGATATCTCCAACTTGTTCACCTCCTCTGTCTTCTACCTTATCTCCTTCTTATACTTCTTAGTCTTCCTTTTCCTCTAGGGTATCCTCCCACTCCTTAAAGTTAAGAAGATGGCAAGGTGTTGCACCCACCTTCTCTTAAAGGACTACCAAGTCACTGTGGAGGTGAGAGAGAAGAAGAATTATCCTTTTAATCATCCTCATTACCTCAACCAACTTCATGTTTGTGGAAGAGAGAGAGATGGAAAAAGTTTTTGGTTTTGCTTTAGGCTTAAGAGATGGAATGGATTTGGCGCTTTCCTTTATCACAAGCCTTTTCTTTTTTGAAGCATGAATAGTTTCTTGCTTTTTTGTTCTAAGAGACCCTAAGGTATACACATAGGTATTAGGATAGATTGCCTTAGCATTAATTAAATAGGGTAAGTCAAGGACGTTTTGGAAGGGTAAGAATTTTTTGGTGAGGAATTTCTCATTTCCTCATTCAGGGGTCCTGCAAACCTGTATATGGCTATGACATGATAAGGGAGGAGAAATTGGCTTTTAGGCTTTGTACTTATGTGAAACATTTGATCCACAAGGTATCTACCTGTTTGAATTGGCTTACTTTTGGTAAGGCATAAGAGAAATGCTAGGTCTTTCTGGAAAACTTTTTCATTCCTTTCACCCCTAGCATTAATAGAGAAGGTTATGATTTTGTGAAGGAGCCAATTGGTGACAATATTGATGTATTTAGCCAAAAAAGTTTTAAGGTCATGTTTGTTTTCAATAGAAATCTCTAACCAAAATTTAGAATAGATTACATCAAGAGCAGAGATAATGAAATGAATATTATCTTTAACTTAAAGGTTAAAAAGAGAAGTTGGGCAAAGGTAACGAAATAGGGTCCCTAAAGCCCTAAATACTAATCCATATACACCTACTTTGATTCAACCCTTCTGCTTAAGGTGACAATGCACATGAACTCTTCGACTATCTCTTCATACCTTGGTTCATCCCAGAATATGAATTCATTCTAGCCTAGGTTAGAGAGAAAGGCATAAATCTCTTCCATGATTCTTAGAGATTTAAAAAGAAAGGTGGAAGGGATTTTATTGGCTTAGATGATTTTATTAGTATTGGCTTTGAACCTCTATTTTTCTTCATTGGTTATCCCTTTAATAAGGTGAAAGGAAGGAAGGCTTGGAGGTTTGGCAATGCCCTTCCCCTTTTATGCTTTGGTTAGTTTCTTAGGTGTTGTTAGGATGTGGAAGGGATTTTATTGGTATTGGCTTTGAACCTCGATTTTTCTTCATTGGTTATCCCTTTCATAAGGTGAAAGGGAGGAAGGCTTAGAGGTTTGGCAATGCCCTTCCTCTTTTATGATTTGGTTAGTTTCTTGGGTGTCGTTAGGATTGAAGTTTAGAGAGTTTTAGAAGGAATTAAGAAGAGAGATGAATAAAGATGAAGAGAAAGATAAAAATGGAATAGAGGAGTGCTATGATGGCTTAAATAGGTAGAAAATTATCAAAATGGTAAGAAATGCATTAAATGAGGAGCAAACACAGATTGATAGTCAAATCAATCAATGTCTAGCAATTACCAGAATTTATGGTCGTTATTAGCTGATTGCAGTTGCTAATTATGAATTTTATGAGTAACAAATAAGATTTCCTTAGAAATTAAAGGAATAAATGGTCAAAAATTTTGAATTTTGAAAAAATTTGTAGTGGTAATCTAAAATCATGATAGCGAATTGAGAGTTAACATGAAATTTAAGGAGTACCTATAAATAACGATCGCAAATGGATAATAGCGACTGTGAATTACAAGGCAAAATGAAAAACAATAAGAAATAAGAATTGCCCTTTCTAGATGTGATCAACATAATGCAATGATGATCAATTCAAGCAAATGGGCATATAAAAGCGTAATTACATAATGAATTAACATAACCAAAGCATTCAACATACATAACTATCAAACATATCATCCAATGAATCAGAATTGACAAACACAATGAAGAATATGAAGTGAGATCAATTTTTACCCTAGTGAGCTTTCGTCTAGTATCCCTAGTTCCTTTTTAATGAAATTCATTCTTTATTCATTATGGGGTTTAATGAAAATGTCCACAAGTTGATGATTGGTGTCAATAAATTCTAACACCACATTACCATTTTGGACATGATACCTAAGAAAATGAATGTCTAATGTCTTACTTCTTAAATGTTAGATAATAATTTTTTTGAGAGTTTTATAGCACTTGTGTTGTCACCTTTGATGGAAATGTGATCAACATCTTTGCCATAATCCTTGAGTTGTTGTTTCATGTAAAGAACTTGGGTGCAATAACCCCTGCCACTACATATTTCGCTTCGATAATGCATAAGGCAGTTGAAACTTGCTTTTTGCTAAACCAAGAAATTAAACATTTAACTATAAATTGGCAAGTTCTAGAAGTGCTTTTTCTATCTAGCAAATTGCCGACATAATCAACATCCAAATATCTAAGAAGATTAAAAGATGAATTCCTAGGATACCATAATCCTAAATGCAATGTGCCAAGTAAATATTTAAGAATCCTTTTGACAACATTTAAATGTGATTCCTTAGAGCAAGATTGGAACCTAGCACACATGCAAACACTAAACTTTATGTTAGGCCTAGATGTGGTAAGATAAAGGAGAGAGCCAATCATACCTCTATACCTCTTTTCATCAATTGGCTTATCCTATTCATCTTTGTCTAGCTTGATAGTTGCACTCATATGTGTCTTTGTTACTTTGCATCCATCCATGCCAAACCTTTTAAGTAAATCTTTTGTTTACTTGGCTTGGTTAATGAAGATACCCTCTTTGGTTTGCTTAATTTGAAGATTAAGGAAAAACTTGAGCTTACCCATCATGCTCATCTTAAATTTCCTAGTCACACACTTAGCAAATTCTTTATTAAGAGATTCATTAGTAGCACTAAATATAATGTCGTCAACATATACTTATACAATGAGTGTATCTTGGTTGTGCTTTTTAACAAATAAAGCTATATTAATCTTGCCTTTTTCAAAATCATTTTGCAGAAGAAATGAACTAAGCCTTTCATACCAAGCTCTTGGAGCTTGTTTTAAACCATATAAGACTTTTGTTAGTTTGAAAACATGATTTGGAAAGCATAAGATTCAAAACCAGGAGGTTGTTCAACATAAACTTCCTATTCAATGAGACCATTCAAAAATGCACTCTTCATATCCATTTGAAAAAGTTTAAAATTCATGTGATATGCAAATAATAAAAAAAATCCTAATAACCTCTAATCTTGTTACGGGGGCAAAGGTTCACCATAATCAATTCTTTCTTCTGAGTTATAACCCGTTGCAATCAATATAGCTTTATTCTTAGTAATAAAACCTTACTTATCTAACTTATTCCTAAACACCCATTTACAACCCACAACATTGTGTTTCTTAGGCCTAGGAATAAGTTCCCAAACTTTGTTTCTCTTAAATTGGTTGAGTTTCCTTTGCATAACAATCACCCAACTCTTATAATCAAGAGCCTCATCAATAGATTTTGGCTTAAATTGAGAAACAAATGCAAAATTATTATCTAAAGCATGTAGGTGAGATATAGTACCCATTCTCTTAGATGTTTCACCAATGATAAGATCCTTTGGGTGATGTTTAGAGAATCTTCAATCCTTGGAAAGTTTTTGAGCTGGGTTTTGTACTTGTTATGGCTGAGATTCCTCAACTTCTTATGATAACTTGTTATCCTCTAGATCAATCACTATTTCTTTTGGAGTTAAATCAAGCTCTAACTTCACAAAATCACCTGCAAGATTATCAATAAGAGAATCTTTCCCAAGATTAAGTTTACTAGATTCATCAAACACATTATTCATTGATTCACCAAGAACCACATAACTTTTGTTGAATACCCTATAAGCTTTGCTAATGGTGGAATAGCCAAGATAAATGCCTTCATTGATCTTTAAAACAAAATTTCCAAGGTTGTCCTTGGTATTAAGTATGTAGCATTTGCACCAAAAAACTTTAAGGTATGAAAGCTTAGGTTTTTACCATTTCATAACTCATAAAAAGTTTTGTTGAGAATGGGTATTTTGAAAACATGATTAGTAATAGCAAAGAAGTTTTTATTTATTTATTTATTTTTTGCTTTAGCCCAAAAGTAATTAGGCAAAGAATACTCATGGATCATAGTTCTAGCCATCTTTACTAATGTCATATTTTTCCTTTCTATAACACCATTCTATTGTGGTGTTTTAAGAGTAGAAAAATTATGAGAAATTTCATTCTCTAAACAATAAATTTCAAAAGATTCATTTTGAAATTCCTTTCCATGGTCACTTCTAATAATAGAAATGAAGTAACCTCTTTCATTTTAAACTATTTTTGTAAAACTTTTGAAAGCATCAAAATTGTCATTCTTATAAGTTAAGAAAGGATACCTAAGTAAACCTAGAGAAATCAACAACTAGGACAAACACATAATGTTTTCCATTCAGACTAGCATTCCTACTAGGTCCAATTAGGTCCATATGGATAAGTTAAATAGGTTTAGATATACTTACAACATTTTTTGCTTTGAAGGAAGTTTGGTGTTGCTCTCCCATTTGGCAAGGTTTACATGTCTTGTCCTTGGGAAACTTTAGCTTGGGAAGATCTTCTACTAGCTCTTCCTTAGATAGACATTGTAGGAGCTCCATGCTAGCATGACTAAGTCCTTTATGCGAAAGCCAAGCTTCATTACAAAGAGACACAGGACACTTGAAGGATTGGTTAGCCAAATTGTCAATTAAGTAAGTTTTACTTCTCCTTTCTCCCTTAAAGACTACCTTCTTATCTATCAAAGTGGTAATACAACATCCTCTAAGGTCAAAGGTGACTTTATTACCTTTGTCACATAATTTACTTACACTTAACAAATTATGTTGCAAACCTTTAATTAAAAGAACATTGTTAATAAGTGAGCAACCATTCTTACCAATTACCTTACCCTTGGCATTATTCCCAATTATGGCATTATCGCCTTCCTTTTCTTTTATAGCTATGAATAGTTTCTTATTTCCTATCATGTACTTTGAGCACCACTATCTATATGCCAATCATTATCTTCGTTGGTGGCTACCAAACATTTCGACAAAACATAAACAAATTATCTTTATTTAGGTACCCAAGCATACTTAGGTCCTTTGGGGTTAGGTATTGAAAGGTCCTCTAATTTGAAGTGAGACGTCCTAATATAGCAAAAAATGTTTATGTAACCAATATTTATAAAATAATGTGTTAGAGTTTAGACTAGTAAGTCTTTCTCCTATGCATAATCTTAATATGAGTAAGGGGCCTTCTCATACTATGGTGGTGAAAGTGTATGCATGTGCATAAGTGATTGGGAGTAAAAGAGAAATTTTTGAGTGTGTTTGGGTGAACATGCTTATTAGTGTACATGTATGCATGGTTGGCCTTTTTAGGCTTAGGTTTTGAGCCTTGAGGTGTCTTTCCCTTACCCTTAGGCATAGGTGGCTTAGTGCTAGGAGCACTCTTCCTCCCAAGTACCTCAATACTTAAAGTTTAAGGTGTTGTTGCTTTAATGAATGTTATGAGAGGGAGTGTAGATGAAGAGGCTCTATTGAAGCCTAGACAATGTCATACTAGGTGAGGTCTTTGAGATGCAATAAGTACATTCAAAGCTTTCTTCACTTTGTGGAATTTAGAGATAGAATTTCTAATTTTAATTACTTTTCCCTTTAAAGAATTATTTTCCTTTCTCAATGAGTTAAGAGAAGATGAAGACTTAAAAAGACTCTCTATAAATTTTTTGAGTTCTTTATTAAAAGTCCTCAATTCATTTACAAGCTCATTTAAGGATCTAAATTCATCCTCTAGTTTTGAGCATTTCTTCTTGTAAGTTTTCATTTGTGATTTATACTTATCACATGTCAAAGTAAGAGCTTCAAAAAGCTCATCATCTATATCATTGTATGCATCATAATTATCATTAGAGTGAGGAGCATAATTTACCTCATTAGAAGAGCCCTCTTATGCCATGAAGCATAAATTGGCCACTTCCTCAGTACAAGTGGCTTTAAAGTTTTTCTTCTTCTCTTTATCCCCTATTTCTTCTTCTTCAGCTTAGGGCAATCATATTTGATGTGACCTTGGTTACCACGCTCATAGCAGGTCACTTCATTTTTCTTTTTCTTGAGGTTAGGCAGTGTCTTCTTGAAGTTTCTCCTATCCTTCCTTCTCACACACTTCAGGTTTTGATTGAGATCAAACTTTGATTCCACTTATTCGCCCTTAACACCATAAAGGGGGGTTGATTTGTGGGAAATTTAAAATTTATGGAAATAGAAGATATAGGAGAAAAGTTAAAGACACAAGATTTTATAGTGATTTAGGTGTTAATAAACCCTATATCTACTTCCCAATTCTTCTAATTGGGTATTTTGCTATCATTAAATGGTGTTTTCAAGCTCACACCAAACTTTTACATTATATATTTTATGGCTCACATACAAACTTAGAATTTGTGTTTTAAGGCTCACACACACCCTCTCAAGTGTTTTCCTAAAGGTTCACATTTAAACTATACAAGAGTTTTACAACTGATCTAACTCTCAAACCCAAAAATATTGATGTTTAATGCTTACACCCAATAATAACAACTCACATACTAGAATTAAATGAATAAAGCTTGAGAAACTAGTTTGTAAGAGTTTTGCCACAATTAAATGTTATTCTCTTGTCTTTAAGTCCATTTGGTAGAGTATTTAAAGGCAACAACCACCAAAGAAATGTTATAACAAAATAATTTATAAATCTCTAAGTTATGTAGGGTAGATCTTGCATTAAATGTCTATCAGACAAATTTGATAGTTATAATTGTCTATTCACGGTTACTATTTCTTTTCCTGCATAAAAATTATTAAAGTTACGATAGAGAATCTCATTTGTATCTAACAGCTAGTTCATGTGGCACACCATCATTGGTCTTCCAAGAAAAATAACCATTATGTTCTTCGAGCCAAATAAAAGTTATGATCATGACTTATTTTTCTTTGGGACACGATGGCCACTATAAATCCTTTTGTTTAACAAGGAGATGAAGCACCATCAAGTCGCGGTCTCAATGAACATTTCACCCTTATGAATTTTGATGTACCAATGGCTCTTTAAGACACTTGGCATACTCTAGTTAAGGACCTAATTCTCTTCAGGCAAATAAAAAAGTTGTGGCAATATAGACATGACTCCCATTGTGAAATCTTTTGTCATAACTTTATTAATTCCTTGGCAAGATAGCGGTTGCAATTTCCACAATGAAATTATATGTCCCAACTTCATCCATTCTTTTTGCTAGATAACAGTTGTGAATTTGAAGTTAGCCACCACTAATTAGGATGTCGTTCACATTAGACTCCCATTTAACTTCCAATGCAAACTTATCTAAAAATCTACAAAATCAACACTTAAAATTGATGTTAGAACATATCAATCTACATTGTCAAGATCAAAATAGAGTTTTGACTTAGGTTTGACCAACCTAGTCTAACAAAAAGCCTTAGCTTAGATCTTTATGAAAGGCCTTGGGTGCACGTACCTCAAAAAAAAGGTCAATGCAAATCCATGACTGGCAATAAGAGCTGTCATCTTATCAATCGAGGGGTAATTACCAGCGAGGAAGTCAAAAGTAGCATCATGAAAGTTTAGGCTAAAAGCTCATCATAAACCATGATGTCATAACTCAAAGAAGGGAAGCCCAAAATAGGTAAAATGATGGAGAAAAAAGGAATGATAGAGGAAAATGACAAAATTAGAGGAGTGAAAATGACACCTTTTAGTCACTTGTGGGTATATGTAGGCCTAAGTTGTCCATATATACATCTACCTTTTCTATATAGACAATTAAAAGTCTCTATGCATTTTTAAACTTTTTTCTTAATACCCCTTTGCATGTTCTTTTATTGTATATATAGATAATTGCATTGTTTGTATAGACAATGCAAACAGAAGAAAAGCAAAAGAGAAATAAAAAGAAAAAAGAAGAAAAAAGTAAAAAGGAAGAAAAATAAAAAAAAATAAAAAATAAAAAAAGGAAGCAAAGGAAGAAAAAGAAAGAAGAAAAAGAAAAGAAAAAGAGAAAAAAAGAAAAAGAAAGAAAGAAAAGAAAGAAAGGAAAGAAAAGAAAAAAGAAAGTGAAAAAGAAAAATAAAAGAAAAAAGGAAGGAAAATAAAAAAAATTAATCAAAAGTATCTAGGGCTAAAACTTAGCATATTTAGAAAGGTATCTAAAAAGCATTACCAAAGGAGAAACCCAAAGGATTCGAAAGGGATGACATTTGACAAATTTGGAAAAAAAAACCACAAGGGAAAAACAATAGAATGCTGGAAGAGAGAAGAAGGAAGAGATACCATAAGGAACAAGAAATAACAAAAGATTTTTTTTCCTTTGTATTTTTGGCAATTGAATTGGTTTAGACCTATTTAAAGTAGCACATGTATATACAAATAAAGAAAATAAACATTCCATTCATTCAAATTGAACAAAGAACATTGAGAAAACAAACATTGCATTCATTGTGGCAAAAATGTTAAAGTTTAACAAAATTAAGGCATTTTGGCTCGTGAATGTTCAAAATATCCTAGCATCTAAAAAGTGACTTCAAAAGGCCCTAAAATATGACCAAAAAGCTATGTTATGGTTTCTAATTATGGTGTCAAAGTTTTATACAATCCAAATGATAACAAATAGAAATCTAAAACTTAAAGAAGATATGGGGGCCACCATGGCAAACTTAGTCCTCGTTGTCCTCTGCCTCCTCAAAAGTACAAATGTACCTCTCAGACTCTATAGGCACTGGTTAATCTATCCTCACCCAAAGCATCACTAGTTCATTACGCATCTCCCAATACTATCGACCCTATTATTAGAATGTCTTCGATAACAAACACAAGGTTAGGATGGTGAGGGTATGCACACATATCCCAAACATAAACATGCATAGATAAATGGCACTTTTACTAACTTGCAAGTCCTGAGTCTATTGGGTAAGGATCCTCTTCAGTGTGACGAAGAGGTTAAATGTAAAGTCTGAAATTCAATTTTAGGAAATTTTGGTGACCTGAATTATTTAAAATATATTTTTCTTTATTTTTATACATATGATTATGACTTTTTAATGATTTACTGATGATTAAATATATTTTAATGTATTTGAAAAGATTATTGAATGCATATACTAGCATTTTAAAGAGAAATATTTTTATGTCAATGAGATTATTATTTTAATTAAAGTTATATGATTTATTATGAATTAGGTTTAAAGTGTCATGATTAATAAATGAGCATATGATGATATTTAATATTTTCAAAATGAGTTTATGTAAAGGAAATGTATTTAATGAAATTAAGAACTTAATGATATCAATTTTAATTCTTTAAGTATGAATTTAATTAAGATTTAAAGAATTTCTGAAAATTAACTTAAGTTAATATGAGTATATGATTTAAGTAATTTTAATGTTAAGTAAATGTTTAAGAAATTTTAATTAAATGATGATCAAGATATCAATTTGTTTATGTTTATTAAGTTTATTGATTAAGTTTATTTAATCGAGATACTATGTGAATTGACTTTAAGTATTTAATTATAAAAAATTAAATTATTTGTATGAAAAGAAATTTTATTAATTTTGAGAAATAAAATTATTTATGAGAAATATTTTATTTTATGATAAGTAATTAATTATGGTGATTTATTATTTGATTTAAGTAAATTTAATATTTATTTAAGTGAAAATATTGTATTTATATTTAAGAGAAAATTTTAATTTATGTTTATACTTATATTTTGTAACAACCATATTCATTTACATAACTCATATCATTCATGTTCAAAATACATATGCATAAAGACTTTATCCATCCTACACACAATCAAACATTTACTTGATGTACATATATGTATATGACACAAGGAGAGAGAGAAAGTTTGGATTCAGCCAACGACCTGTGGTCCATATGCCTTAATGTAACACTGAAAGCACGAAAGTGTCCAATTCTTAATCTTCAGTATCTAAAAAAAATTTTGCGATTTGTGAGTCGCGACTCAGTGAATAAAAACAATAATCAAATTCTCATGGCATAATCCATAATCAAATATCATCAAGATACATTGCAAGTATAACAATTAACTATGCAAGTGCAAATGCAATAGCTTTGTTTTTGTCGTGACCGA
>CATIWR010088291.1:0-14295 GCA_949677035.1 Omphalea diandra | reverse complement strand
ATCCAAGTGTGATGTTTGTGGGAAGCCAGCCAAAGGTTATACCTTCAAATGCAACGCGTGTGGTTATCAGATGCATCCTTGCTGTGCTATGCTTTCTGATGAAATTAACATTTCGGTCCATCCACACCCTCTCAAAATCCTACCAGCTGCTGCTGCCATCAGCTTGCAAAATGGGAACCCTGCTGCTGTTGTATGTAAAGAATGCAAAAAGACTAAGAGATCAAGCCGACTGTATCGCTGCACCGTCGACTGCGATTACCATCTGCATGCAGTTTGTGCAAAAACTATGGTAAATGGTCTTCGAGCCAACGGCATCAATGGCGTTGAGAAGCCAAGCATGCTCGAAACTGCAGTTCATTTTGCATCTCGGGTCATCAAAGATTTCATCGAAGGCATCATCGAGGGCCTTGGAGAAGGCGTTGGAGAAGCCTTAATTCAAAGTATAGCCAGAGGTGGTAGGCGTCCCACAAGACCTTCAATTCAATAAGAAACTGCTGCTGCGATAGCTTTCTGGAACAGGCTGATCATCATGTTCTACTTTGGATTTTAAAACATGCATGTATTAATTTTAATTATTTGCAGCTCTGTTTTTAGCTGATGGTGGTGATGTCAGGTGCGCAATGTTCTATAGTATTATATTGTATTTGTGTGTTGGGATCAGACTGTCAATAAACTAATTAATCGTTTATTGTTTGAACTGTGGAGTTCTTCTTTATATATACCTGAAGCACGAAGTATTACATTCAGGTCAGGTAAATTTCAGCTTCAGCTAATTTACTCTAACCCTGAAGAAAATAGTTCTTAAGAATTTGCCACATTCCGTAAGCTCAAAGCCCATATGCGTTGCTGTGACTAGTCATAATATTTGTTTCTTTTTATCTAATGGGTATAAAGATTTGTCACTTGCTTCTGCTTACAAATGTCTGTTTCGGAGATTCTGGATTTTCATCAGCAAATATAGGTTGGAAAAAAATGATGTTGGGGATAAATACATTACATAGGAATTTGCCATTCTTGACTATCACAAGTTTTTTTTTTTTAATATGATTATCTGGACTATCATACAGACCCTTGCTGGAATCATCCTTGGTAGTATTGTTTTCATCTTTTAAGTCTTTAAGCTACGTCCAATCAAGGGAAGATTACAATCGACAATATATCTAATCAAATATTATATGATGCTGCTGATTGTAGTCTAAAACAGGGACCTAAAGATTATTCAGAAGCCTATGAAATAGGAGGACAAATATCTTGCTTGCTTGCTTGCAAGGCATCGGCGCCCACGCTCAATCTCAAACAACACCCGCCTTCTTATGCTGTCATCCACAGCCATGTTACAATTCTGAGATCTGGATGATTGCCTTAGCAAGCATTCAGCAAAATTGAGCTCCTCTTCAATCCAAGGGTGCTTTTGGAAGTTTTTTAACCCCTCTAAATCGATCGCCACCTCCTTCATGGTTGGGCGTTCGTCCCAACTCATTTCCAAGCATCTCTTTACTAACGCAGCTACCTGCCTAGCTGCGCAGCATTCAATCCTGGGAGCAGCCCATTGTCCAGTATCTTTCAAATGCAGTTCTGTTTCATTGATAAAATACATTGCAAGATAAATCTGTCCTCTTCTGCTCTATCGCATGATATTTTCTTCTTTCCTGTCAACAACTCTACAAGTGCTACTCCAAAACTGTAAACATCACTTTTCTCAGTTAATTGGCTTGTCAGGGAAGTCCTGTGGATCTAAATACCCAACTGTCCCTTGCACCAGTGTACTTGACTGTCTGATCTGGAGGAACCAACCTGGAAGCACCAAAATCAGCTACTTTTGCTCTAAGATGATTGTCCAGAAGGATATTTGTGGACTTGATATCTTGATGAATGATGGGCGGGGAGGCTGCAGAATGCAAATAGGCCAGTGCTCCTGCAGTTTCAGCTGCTATCCTTAGCCGGTTTTGTTTGAGTTAGTGAATTTGTGAAACAAATGTTGAGATATGAAGGGTTAAAATATTTTCTCTACACCTATCCCATGTTAATGTTTTTATTATAATTGATTACCATCGTTAACTCTATATCAATGGTTTTGTTATCATTTATTCTCATTCTTAATTCCAAAGTAACATTTTTATTCTTAATTATTACTCATACTTCACCTTATTAACTACACATTGATTATCTCTACTATATAAGGAGCATACCACCTTATTTTCAAAACACACTAAAAAATAAAAAAATAATTCTTTCATTACTTTCTATTTTTCTTTCTTGTTTTCGAGCAATATACTATTGAATTGGGGTGTTGGTTTCCGATCTTTTCTTTGTGCAAGTTAAGATCATGACAAAGGGAGAATTCTAGACTGTTTTATCTTGGGGACGTTGTGGCTTTATTATGCTTGTACATAACTTGGACAAAGCCGTGAAACGTCTTAAGAAAGCAATTTAGTCCACGACTCAACCCAAGTAAATTATTTTTTCTGTTCTGTCATTGTTCCAAGAATTTTAAGACTTTCTTTCTACTGCCATGAATACCATCGACCTGTTTTTTGTTACTACTGATCTTAAAAAACCCTTCCATTTTGAAGAACTTCACTTTAAAAGATAGAAACACAAAATGCTTTTATTTTTTGCTACCAAGAAATTAGCTTCTATGCAAGTTGAGATCGAGACAAAGGAAGAATTATGGGTTGTTTTATCTTGGGGATGTTGTGGCTTTATTCTACTTGCACATAACTTGGACAGAGCAGCGAAACATCTTTAAAAAAGCAACTTAGTCCACGACTCAACCCAAGTAAATTGTTATTTTTGTTCTTTCATTGTTCCAATAGTTTTAAGCCTTTTTCTTTCTGTTGCCATGAATATCATTGACCTGTTTTTTGTTACTACTGATCTTAATAAGCCCTTCCACTTTGAGACTCTTCACTTTAAAAGATGTAAATACAAAATGCTTTTCTTTTTGGCCACCAAGAAATTAGCTTCTGTTTGCACTACTAAAAAAATTTTCTGCCTGAAAATCCTACTGTCAATCAAATAAAGGAGTTAAAGACTTAGGTTGAAAATGACTTTCTATGCAAAAATCATATCTTGAATGCCTTGTCTGATGATCTCTAAGATTATTATAACTATGATAAGTCTACGAGAGAGATCTAGGAAGCTTTGCAGAAAAAATATGACACTGAAGAGGCTGAAACTAATAAGTATGTTGTCAAACGATATTTCAAGTATCAAATGAGAGATGACAATTTTCTGGAAGCTTAGTTACATGAACTCCAAAATATCGCTCATGAAATCATTTATGAAGGTATGTCTCTTGATGAATAGTTTCAAGTTGTTGTTATTATTAACAAATTCCCTATTGTTTGGCAAGATTTTAAAAATGTTCTCAAACAAAAAACTAGGGAGTTCTATTTAGAAAGTTTGATTACTCATCTTTATCTTAAGGAGGAAGCTAGAAAATAGGATAAAAATGATGAAGTACTGGTGATTTTTAAACCCACTCTTGTAGTTTTGAAACCAAATGCAAAGCAGATGAAGAACAAGAATCACAATCGTAATTTTAACCAAAATAGAAATTCTCCAAATAATCAGAATGGAGAACAACCCTTTCAAAACAATTTAAATGTTATAACTATAATATGTTAGGTCATCTAGCTTGAAATTGTTGGTATAAGCGTCGTTTTGCTTTACAAGCGAACCTTATCGAAAAGTAACTTATGGCTATGATTTCTGAGATCAACCTAGTTGGTGGATCCAAAGGGTGGTGGGTAAACATTCGTACATCACGCCATGTTTGCTATGATCATCCTTTGTTCAAATCCTACACTGATTTTGAAGACAAAAAGGTGTTGCTTGATGATTCTCATTCTACTATTATTGTTGGTTCTGTTAATGTTTAATTAAAGTTTACCTTTGGAAAGACTGTCATCCTTAAGGATGTCTTGCATACTCTAAAGATGAGAAAGAATTTGGTTTCAGGCTACCTTGTCAACAAAGTTGGTTTTACTCAAACTTTTAGGGCTAATTTATATACTATAATTAAGAATAATGTGTTTGTTGGAAAAGGTTATTCTACTGATGGGATGTTTAAGTTGAATGTTATTGCTAATAAAGCTTCTTCTTCTGCTTATATGTTGTCTTCTTTTAACACTTGGTATGCTAGAATATGAGTAATCCAAAATTAATACCTAAGGTATTTTCAGATGATTTTGAGAAATATGATTGTTGTAGTCAAACAAAAATTACTAAAACTTCACATAAATTAGTAATTAGAGAATCTAAACCATTTGATTTGATTCATTTTGATGCCTGTGAACTTGATAGTGTCTGACCTAGAAATGGTATATGATATTTTATTACTTTTTATTGATGATTACTCTGATTATACTTTTGTTGATCTTATGAAAAATAAAAGTGATGCATTTGATATATTAAAACTATTTGTGATTGAATTGAGAGTTAGTTTAATAAAAAAAATAAAGAAATTATGTATAAAGGCACTGAATATGAATTTGACAATTTTATTGAATACTATAAATATCATGGAATTATATATGTACAATTGCACCCTATTCTCCTAAAATGAATGGAAAATCTAAAAGGAAAAATAGAACATTCACTCAATTGGTAGTAGCAATATTACTTAATTATGGTGTTGCTCCTTATTGGTGGGGAGAAATTATTTTGACTGTATGTTATGTGCTGAATATAATTCCCAAATCAAAGAGTAATATTTCTCCATACAAAATACTAAAAAATAAGAAACCAAAGGTGTCTTATTTTAAGGTTAGGGATTGTTTAGCTTATGTTAGAATTTTTTATCCAAAAAGGAATAAACCTGCTAGTAGAGCATATGAATGTGTGTTTATTGGTTATACTATAAATAGTAAAACTTATAGATTTTATGATTTGAATGATCAAGTTATTATTGAATCAAATGATGCTGATTTTTATGAACATAGATTTCTTTTTAAATCTAAAAATGGTAGGGCTCAACTATAAATAAATTGCCTTTAGTTAAGATAAATGAAACTAATGATCAATTAGATTTTGAACCTAGAAGGAGTAAATAAGCTCGCACTACTAAAGATTTTGATCATGATTTTTATGTTTATTCCTTAGATCAAGACCCTAGTTCCCTACAAGAAGCATTGTCTTCTATAAATGTTGACCTTTGTCAAGAGGCTATTAATGATGAGATAGACTCTTTAGAGTCTAATGAAACTTGGCATTTAGTAGATTTACCTCTAGGTTGTAAACCTATAGGATGTAAATGGATACTTAAAAAGAAATTAAAGCCTAATGGATCTACTGATAAATATAAAGCTAGACTTGTAGCTAACGGGTTCAAACAAAGAGAGAGTGTAGATTCCTTTGTTACTTTTTCTCCTGTGACTAGAATTAATTCTATTTGTGTTATTTTTTCACTTGTTGCCATTCATGAGCTTGTAGTGCATTAAATGGATGTCAAAATAGCTTTTTCAAATGGTAACTTAGAATAAGAAATTTATATAGACTAGCTTGAAGGTTTTGTTGTGCTTGGTCAAGAAAATAAACTATGCAAGCTAGATAAATCTCTATATGGTTTAAAACAGGCACCAAACAATGGCATGAAAAATTTGATAATCTTGTTATTCACATGGCTTTAAAATCAATCAAAGTGATAAATGCATTTATTATAAGTCTGAGAATAATATTGGTGTTATTATAGGTCTTTATGTGGATAATCTACTCATGTTTGGTTCGTGTATTCATGTTGTCAATGATGTAAAATATGTTTTGAGTGTGAACTTTGATATGAAAGACCTTTGCAAAGCAAGTGTAATCCTTAGAATTAAAATAATTAGGTCTAAGAATGGATTTTGTCAAGATCAATCTCATTATATTGATAAGTTCTTAAAGTATTATAATTACGTTGATTGTAAACCAGCATGCACTCTTTATGACCTTAGTGTGAAGTTGTTCAACAACACCAACAATAGTGTTAAACAATTAGATCATTGATAGTTTTCGATATGCTACTGATTGCACTAGGCCCGATATAACATTTATTATAGGACTTCTATGCAGGTTTACTAATCGACCTAGTATTGAGCGTTAGCATGCTATTGAAAAAGTTATTAGATACCTTAAAAAGGACAATCAAACTTGGATTACATTATCAGAAGTTTCTCATTGACCTAGAAAGATATAGAGAATACTGATTAGAATACCCTTTTAAATGACTCCAAAGCTACTACTGGTTATATATTTAGCATTGTTGGTGGAGCAATTCCATGAAAGTCAAAGAAACAAATTATTTTGGCTCAATCTACTATTGAGTTAGAATTGATAGCACTAGCCAAAGCTAGTGAGGAAGCAGGATGGTTAAGGAGCCTACTTTCTAATACCATTTTATGAGAGAAAATAATACCAGTAATCTTGATCCATTGTCATAGTATTACAACTATTGTAAAAGTTCAAAGCCGTTATTATAATGGTAAAAGGCGACAAATAAGTCGCAAACATAACACTGTTAGAGAATTTTATCAATTGGAGTAGTAAGAGTAGATCATGTACATTTTGATGATAGCTTAGTTGATCCTTTGACTAAACGATTAGCTAGAGAAAAGGTTTACAAAACCTCAAAAAGAATGGGACTACTGTGCTTGAGTTGATAAATCACTAATGATGGTAACTCGACCTATAGAATGGAGATCCCAAGACATAGATTCAATGGATAATAACAATTCATTAAGTGAAAAGTGGAGCATCATGTGATTGTATAGTTTTATTTTCTAAAGTTTAAATAGCATGATATCCAAAAGCGATATAAGGCTAAGTTATTTTTTGACTCTTAATAAGTGTTATACTCTATATTAAATGGAGTATCTAGCTACATGAATACTTTTGATAGACTCACTTACGTGAAAGTGGAAGTGAGGTTGCTTCCTATGAAGTTATGGGCAAAACTCTCTAGAGCATTCACTATACTGGGATATACGTGCATGGTCATAAAACACGAGCTTTAACCTTCACCGAGTATAATTGTGTGTGAAGTATTGTTAAAGATAGAGTTCAAGACTATGAGTCACTCTAGTATAATCTAAATCATCTTTACTTTGTAAAAGTTCAAGTCGAAAAATACCTTTGCTTATGCACACTTCTATATTAGTTTTTTATTTTCTTTCTTTATTGCTAGATGGGAAAAATTGTTTTAAAAATTTAAGTGGGGGATTGTTGGAGTTACTGAATTTATAAAACAAGTGTTTAGATATGAAGGGCTAAAATATATTCTCTACACCTATCTCACATTAATGTTTTTATTATCATTAATTGTCATCATTAACTCCATATCAATGGTTTTATTATCATTTATTGTCATTCTTAATTTCAAAGTAACCATTTTATTCTTATTTATTACTCATAATTCACTTTATTAACTGCATATTGATTATCTCTACTATATAACGAGCATACCCACTTATTTCAAAACACAAAAAAAAAAAAACAATTCTTTCCTTCCTCTTTATTTTCCTTTCTTGTTTCTGAGCAATATATCATTGAATTAGGGTGTTGGTTTCCGATCTTTTCTCTGTGCAAGTTAAGATCGAGACAGAGGGAGAATTCTAAGTTATTTTATCGTAAGAACATTGTGGTTTTATTCTGCTTACACATAACTTAGACAGAGTCGTGACGCGAAATGTCTTAAAGAAAACGACCTAGTCCGTAAATCAACCCAAGTAAATTGTTGTTTTTGTTCTTTCATTGTTCCTATAGGTTTTCCCGAGAAAGTGAAGAATTATGGGATGTATTACCATGATATGATTGTGGAGAGTACCATTAGTAGTGAACTCATAAACTAGTAAAGGAACTTTGAGTCTCCAAACAACATCTTAATAGTTTTACAACATTGATGTGATTAATCAAGGAGAGGATGAGTACCTCATTTATAAATTGATCAATTTGGCTCTCACCAATTACTCTCGACTTCTTAATAGCAATAAGGATGTTGTCAGATAGAGTTCTCCTGCAGACAATACCGTAACCTCCATGATAAAAAACATGGCTTTCAATCACCTTCTCAAGTTCATGTGATGTGAAGATCTTTTCAGTGTCAAAGGATTGTTCCAATGAGAAAAGTTTTTGTTGTAGGAACAACTCTCCAACAAAGGAAGTTGTTCCTTGTTTTGCATCCCCTAGTAAATACAAGAAAAAACAACAAGCAAAAATAAGAGCCCTACGTTAAACATTATATTGATAATGTGATAAGGTCAATCGAGATCAAGGCAACTCAGTCGTATGCATTCCCCCAACAAAAATTGTTATATACATATGTACCTGAAGTGAAGTGTAATATTGGGAACTGCCTCTGAACAGCTATATAGTGAAGGCCATCTTCGTCACTATCATTAATAGTTCCATCAGGGAATGTACAGTAGCAACTCTCGGGTGTATTGTTGCATATCCCCTCACAAAACTGTTTTCTTGATCGACACACTTATATATTTGTTATGAGCAAAATACCAATTTTTAATTGAAAATGCATATCTGGAATTAATCTGAACATCATATATATGAAAAGGAACACAAACATAAATAAGTAATTTAACCTTGGCATCCTTTGGCAGATATGTGTTTCTTGGTAGCCTTGATTGCAATAACAGAGATATGCAGGACCATTAATTGAGTTTGCACAGAAGCTGTTTCTTTCACAAGAATAAGCTGTGGAATTTTTTACAACCTGTTGGCAGCTGTCCAAGCCAACCACCCACTCGAGCATTACTGGTGCACTTATAGTGCTTTGGGACCTTATACGGTTGTCATTGCTGAAATTCCAAAGATCAAACATATTAAACTGGAAGCAATCATGTTGTGCGAAAAATGCATAGCTACAAGGGTTGAAATTCCATGTCATTGTGTGGTCGTAGTAACTTTCTACAGCTTTGAAACTCAAAAATATGGAAATGGCGAGGACTTCTAGCAGCTAGGATGAGCTTTGTCGTTTTGTTTGGTCTCAAATTATGTTTCTGATAGTCAAATTGTTAATATGGAGTCTGTATAGAGGTATTATTCCTACATCTGTGACTTTGCTGAGTAAAGGGGGTTCAAATGGACATCAGATGCAAATTCTATAGCATCAATATGGAAACTGACATTTTATTCAAAAACTACAATTTCTCTAGAGCAGAGTGGGCAACCGACATCTGCAAGTTAGTTTCTCTAAGCCTTATCCTTCCTTTAGCAGTTGGCTTCTCTATTTAAAGTCATCTATGAGCTCAGTTTATATGGAAAAGTTTCTGGTTACCATTTGGTGTATTTGGAAGTGTAGAAACCTCTTACCACTTGAAGGCTAGCACAACACAAGTCCCATGTAGGTGTCACAAATTATATCACGCATCCGAGTCCATGTTGCTTCATATACCCAGGATCAAAATGCACTGTTTTATTAAATCTCACATGTGTGAGTTATATATATTGATATTAAACTGCATATAACTGCAAGTACATTGATATTGAATTATATAACTTTTCTTTCTCCCAAAAAAAAAAGTGGTAAAAAACCATACTTACATGCCAATTGTATTTTTTTTTTTTAAGAAAAAAATTAACAATTTAGAATGAAGAAAAATCATGAAATCAATTGTTCTATCTTATAAATTCAAAAAAACTAATTGAAAAAGGAAAATTCATTAAACAATGGAAATGCATCATCACAAAAAAAAAAGTGAAGAAAAATATATAATGAAAATGAAATGATCAAAAGTAACAATTTCATATCTGATTTAAAAATTCGATCGAATTCTATTTAAATAGAAATTCACATTGACTTAAAAATTTTTAAGTCGAATTTAAATTAATCCAATTTAATCCATCCATAATTCAAAGCAATTCAATTCAACCAAGATAACTGAATCTCACATTAATCCTACTCAAACCGATTCCACCGTAAATGTTTCCCATCCCAAAGGATAAAGAGTTCATGAGGACCACTACGGCGGTATGACAAAAAGGTCAACTTCTCCGTCGTCGTATCAGCTACCGTGTGGGTACACACCAATGATACAAGTGAACTACTTAGGATGGCATATTCCAACGTAATGTTTCCCATATTGAAACCCTTTTTAATGTATAGTCTACTTCAATTTTACAGAAAGCTACAGCCATTATCCATAATTTTTACATTTAGAATAGCAATTTCATCCCATCAAACCGCTCCAATGATAATATTATGTAGACTAGTAGAAAAAATGGGTGTCACGATCATTGAAACTAATAATAATCAGCTTCATAACAAGTCAATCCTCCCTCAGCCGCGTTGCCTTTTTCTGTATCCAAACCATGCATTCATATTCCAGAATCTCAAATTCATTTCCCATTGGATAGGGTGAAGGGACCTCAAAATGGATGGGAGTCTACCCATTATTCCAAATATAATTTTAATAAATATTTCACCCTGATCATACAATATCAGTCCTGTGAATGATCCTACTGATCAACTTTACAGTAAATAAATCAAATACATTGTCGGTAATACCTCAAACATAGTAGCTCTTAGTAAGAACGTAAGGGGAAAATCAAAAAGGAAGCAACGTCTGCATAACCTAAGATTCTGTTCCCCTCCATTTCTGTGAATCTCGATCTGAAGCTTAACTTTCCAACACAAGGTCAGAACCTATAAACCCTTTATACTTTGCTGCATAAACCAGCTTCAACTGGTGTCCAGTTGAACTCCTTGAGCCAACGATTTCACTAATTGAAAAAATACTTTCCCCACGACTAACAGTTCAATAGAAGCACAAAACCTAAAACCTCAGAGAACCCAGATCTTCTAAAAATAGTATGCAGCATTTGATTCCAAACCAGTGGCTGCACCTATTTCCTTCTCTCTCTCTTTAGCAGGCAAAGAACCCCCTGCCCTACCTACTTAACTCGTTATCCTTTCCAGAAATAACTGCATCATAAGCACACATCTTTGATTTCAAGCTTCTGTCTGCTCAAATAGATTTACTGCTTCATCCCATTTCTGTTTCTCCCAAAAAAAAAGTTCATCATTACATGGTGCCATAATCCAAAGTCTCCCATTTGAAGGGCGCAACCAAGCCAATGTCAGGGGCACCCCGCAAGAAAAGACAGACACAAACACAGACAGCAGCAATGGCAAGCATTGAATGAACATATGGACGCTGAAGCAGGCCCTGAGAACCTAGAATCCTCCTGTTGTATTTTGCTACCACAATGGCACACCTTGCACAAGATCTGCCCTCTTGCGGCGAGGCTACAGCTATTCTTGAAGACAATGGTTGCCTCATCCCGTTTCTAATTGTTACAGAAACTTGGCCATTTCTTCTATCAGTGAGTTTATGAGCCACCAATGTGTTATAAGATTGGTTATTTGTCATAACAGCATAAGCATATGGAGACTGGCCATTTGCATCCAGAAGAGAATTCCAACAGGATAGACCAATCTGCGGGCAAAAAGGTAAAACTTTTACACAATGATTCTTGAGCAGAAAACAGAGAACAGAACATTAAAAATCCAGCATACTAATATTTTCTGCTGTAACAACCCCACAACCGCCAAAAAAATTACAGATGAAAACAAAATGCAAGTGAAAAGAAGATCAATGGCACCACAGGCAGAAAGGAGGAAAAAAGAAAGTATGTTACATATGGCATTTGGTGACAATCCCAACTTAGCCAGACCAAAAGCAGAGAAATTTACGAAGTGAAGACTTCAAACTTATGATAACAAAAATCATAGCATCATCAATTGCAGCTAACCTGTACAGTCCATTCATTAGGATAATCATAAAGGGAATATTAGTGACTCAAGTAAGCCACCTAAGCCTTTGCTTGGGTGGGTTAGAGAGAGAATGGGAGTTTAGGCAGGAGATACTACCTCTCAAGTTAGTGCTATCTACTAGCACCCAATAACCACCACCAACCCCCCTCCCCCCCCCCAAACCCACCCAAAAAAAAAAAAAAAACCCGAAAAGAGAGTGAGAGAGAGAGAAGGAAGGCACAAAGTCAGAATAGACAGCGCGAATAACAGGACACCAAAAGAATAATTACCTCCTGTGGATCATTTGTCAAAGCATCAACTAAATCATCTGAACCTGATGTGCAAGCAGCCAAATGCAGAGATGTGATCCCACCACATCCTGCAAGGCTTGGTGGGAAAATATAACTTTTAAAGGCAACGTCACTGCTCTTGACGGAATAGTGTAAAAGTACGTCCACCATTTTCCGGCACCTCCTTTTTACAGCCCGGTTCACAAGCTGAATCTCAGAGAGCATATCCAATGACTCCTTAGAGAGCCCACTCATGTCCAAATTTCTTTCCACCAGCATGTCTAAAATTGTTTTGACCAGTGCACAATAATCTCTTTCAATCGAGAAAATGAGCAAAAACTTGAACCGATTAAGAGAATAATCTGGAACCTCAAATAAAGACATTGTCCTCCTTTGGAATAGCCACCCAAGTTCATTCACAAAGTGCAGAACTTCCTTCCTTGATTTAGGCTGACCCAAGCATTGAGCTTGTTCTTCTGAAATGATATCACAGTCCTTAGCCTCTTCATCAAACTCATACTCCAGAAGTCTCAGTTCATTACAGATTGTAGCATCAGCTATTATTACAGGAAAACTGTTCCCCTTGAAACCATTTTCCACCTGTTTATATATTGGCAGATGTCATTTCCATCATTTCAGGGATTCAATTTGAGCATTTTTCAAAGTTCAAAAACATAAAAATGCTTTAAGTCTTACTTCAATGAAACAGCGACCCAAAATACTAGGAGATGCACCATGAACTTGAAAACCACTCATCTTTATCTCGTCATACATGGCTCCAGGAGAAGTTGATCCCATCACTTCCTTTGATGTGTATCCTCCCATATAGGTACAATGAATCCTGCATAAATTGTGAATGAGCATTTCTCAAAACAGAGATAAGTCAGAGAAACAACAGTTTACTGGAGAATAACTTTGCTCACTTTGTGCCAGGATTAGTCAGATTTCTTCCCCTTAATAGAAGAGAGGTTTCTTGCCCACCAACAACTGCCACTGGGGACACAGAGATCAACTCTGGTGAACTCCATGTTTTCCAGGATTTGCACAAACGAATGTTTCCTGAACATTCATTACATACAAAGAATGAAAGTAAATTTTATGCTATATTCCTTCATAATTCAAAAAAGAAAAAAAAAAGCATAACTTATATGCCATATGACATGATAAGATTAAATTGGCTTTTCCGTTGGGTATATAGAGCTTCTTCATCATTAAGTAAGTTCAGAGCCCAAGATTACACCAAGAGAAACCTAAACGATGGGGATGGTATAAACAGATAGAACAGGAAAGCATGGAAGTGAAGGCAACCCTTGCCTATTCTACCCACCATCTTTGTGTGACGCTAGTCGCCTGCCTGTATGTAATAAAAACCTTCCACTTCTCCAAAAATCAGTGTCTGAATCTTGAATCAACCAATCAATGTGCTGATGCAGGTTTTTTTCAAACTGCATGGACCAAATAAACCTTGCACATGGTCAGCATAAAGCTACATTTAATTCCAAACACATGCTACAGCAGTTTACTCACTTGCTCCCAGGCAGAAGATGACATTGACAAATAAACTGACAGAACCACACAACCAGGTCTTATGTAGCTCTCCATTTCAGATGGACTGTTAGAAAGCCAGTTGTAGATCTGAACCAAAAGTAGAAAAATGACTATTAGGTTAACCCAACAACAAATGAAGTCCCCAAACAGAACGACAGTAATAGTGAA
Organism: Omphalea diandra; assembly: GCA_949677035.1. NCBI lineage: Eukaryota > Viridiplantae > Streptophyta > Magnoliopsida > Malpighiales > Euphorbiaceae > Omphalea > Omphalea diandra. The sequence goes on along the minus strand of CATIWR010088291.1, from coordinate 540 downwards.
TATACCATAAACTAACCTGTGCTCGCAATTTCCCTGGGAAATGACTGGGATCTTTGTCAAAGAGTTTAAAACTTATTCGCCCAGTGCGATCCTACAGAAGAACCATATAATCATGGCAAAATGATCAAACCCTTGCAAATGAGAATTAATAATTGATCACACACAAAAACAGAAATTGAAGCAAAACTAAAGAAATTTTAAAAAAAAAATCTAAAGGCAACAGCTACCTGAACATCAGAATTCTGACTAGAAGGTGAATGATCTGAGCCAGAGGAAGATGTATAACCAGCTTGATACGGAAAATTTTGAAATGAATTTGGGTCAGCTCCTCCATTTGAACCTCTAAAGAGCTCGAGGGGCAAAATACATCCATGGGTTCTGCTCCCTTCAACATTGGTATTGACCTCTCTGCTGATTGACATCTTTTCTGGCTTCATATTCTCTGCTGTGCTTTGCATTGGAAACAACTTCTGCACAACTGGAGGGGATGATGAAGGAGATCTCCCTACACTCGGATTACTGCTGTCAGAAGAGAAATAC
>CATIWR010088276.1:0-11727 GCA_949677035.1 Omphalea diandra | reverse complement strand
TACATGGATATGATGATAAGTTATAAATAATAAAATGTTTGATATATTATTTGAGATTGAAGTATCGTTATGCATTTACTTACTGAGTATGCAAACTCACTATTTTGCATGAAATTTTATTTCAGGAAAAGTAGACTAAAGACTGTGTCTAGTTATATTTCAAGGTTGCTGTCTAGCAGTCTAAAAGAGGTTGGGCCAGTATGCAGTCTATTAGTATTCTAGCTGGTTTAGTCATGTATACTTTATTGTAAATAGTGACTATGTTGTGATCAAGAGATATTGTGTGAAAAATAAATATGATAAATAAATGATAATTGAATTAAGGTCTTTTAACAATAATGGATAGACTTAGAGCAGTTAATTACGATTTAAATGGGATGTCACATGAATAGTATTTTAGCCTTATAATTTTCCTCTTTTGCTAGTCGCACTCTAACCCTTGTGATGGTTAGTAGTGTCTATGGATGCCTAGCTCTTTTAGAGTAATAAGAGAGAGGGTTCATCAACCTTATGACCTCTTTTTAATGATTTAGCATTAGGTCATTAAAGATCCTCCATTATACTTTGCATTGGATGTTTATGGTTTCTTGCCCCTTCATAATGCATATATTTGCGTTCTAATGTTTTAATGTTTTCCATATGGCATTGGGATGTGATATTATGGACTTAGATGCATACTTACGAACTTTTGCATGAGAGAGAAGGTAATATGTGTTATGTTCCTTCTTTATACTTTGAGTTCATTTAGTTTGTCTAAAGTTCCTTTCACTTACTAACTTATTCCTTCTCGTTGAGTATAGGTGTTTTTGCTTAAGTTAGACTATGAATTTGGTTTTTACCATCATCTTATATGATTATAGATGATTGTGATGTGTATGGATATGCATGATGACCCCAATACCATAACGCATGACTGCCCTCTCACTTTGAGATGATTAAGCTTGAATGGATGTATGGATATACATGATTACCCCTATATCACGATTCATGACCCTTTTTCCTTTAGATTGATGGAATGTTTGATTGGCTTGATTGCGTTCATGCTTAGGAACATTAGTCGAACTAATCAGTAACTTAATTAAAATATTAAAAGTGAATCAAAGATGTCTGAATGTTGGATCCTAATATCCAGGCCATTTTAGGGTGCCTAACCTTTTTCCCAAGTCATACCCAATTTTCAAATCTAATCTCTGATGAGGTGAAAATGAAATGGGCATTCTAATTGACTTAGATTAGGTTTAGATGTTGCCTTTGCTAGATTCTTATCTCGACCAAAGTTGGGTGACGACTCCACATTTCCTAGGGATAAGACCAATGGATTGTCCCACATTTGGTCCCTTGATGACCATCATTTTGCACTTGGGGCCTTAAATTGCATAAGACCTAAAAAGGTTTTCTCGCTAATCTAAACACACAAAACATCTTAAGGTCATTACTAACGTAAAGACCGCAATCCCCTTGATCCCCATTGATCGATAAAAGGATGAAGTTAAAAGCAAAATTTCACTAGTTCAAGTGAAACTCGAAGCGTTCACACATAATGTGGCAATGAATAGTGTGTCGCATTATAAAAAAACAAAATTATGAAAAGCTTTTTATTCCTTTCAGTTAAAATGTTTTAAAAATAGTTTAAGAACTTTTGGTGTTTTTCAAGACAACCTCAAAATTGAAAAATATTTTCAATTTTGATCTTTTATATTTTACAAATATGAATGGATGAAATATTAAAAATAGATCTTTCATCTCTAAAAGATTGTATAACTATATCAAACACTATTGGTTTAAAAGAGAGATGTATAAATGAAAATATACTTTAGAGACAAAATTTTGATGCTGAAAGAGTGAGAGATAAATAAGAAGAAATAAAGACATATACTTTTCTTAGATAATTTCCTAACTACTTCATTATTAAAAAATATGTTGAAGTAAATAATGCTTTAAATAAATTAAAACAAGTTTATCTCCAGTTTGTACACTTGCATATTTATGAACAAAACGAGTCATTTAGAGGTTTCTCTTAGCGTAGAATGAAAAGAAAGATTTTAAATTTGAAGAAGATTATATCGAGTAAGGTTAGACTTCTTTCTTCAATATTGTGTAGGTTGGCCTAATCTCAAAGATCAGTCTAGTCTAAATAGTCTAGATAAATTTTCAAATTTTTAAAATTAAGAATAAAGTTAAGGAAATCTCAAACTCCCATAATCTTTTGGGAGTGACTTTATTTGAAAATCTTCATAATAAAGTGAGCTAATTACTTGAGTATTTTCCATTTAAAAGATATAATTAGTGATTCACAAGAAGAAAGAAAATCCTTAGCAAGTAAGATAAAAAAAAAAACTAGTAAAAATTAGATTTGACATAGTCAAGCAAGAGAGCCTTTAAAAGGCTAATTACTTTGAAAGGATCAATCTCTAAGAAAGAAGCATTGAAATTGAGGAAAGATCAAATGTTTTTCTACACCGATTTTTTTTTTAAAAAAAGTTCAACTAGAATAATAGTGCCTTAGCCGAAGACCGTAAAAAGTCTTTATGGTTGGAGCATAAAGTCCTCATGTGCATATATAGTTGATAGAATATTTAATGAGCTTCTTACTGTAAAAAGGACTAAACAAACTAAATTACTCTCATAAGTAATATTTTGTATGTAAAGACAATCCTTTGAGGCATATCATTAGTCCATGTCAATGATGTCACCCCTGTGACTTTCAAAAATTGTTTAAAAAAATATGACCATACTGTGATGATCATATTCTACTTTAAATGTAGTTTTTTACCATTTCCCTCCTCCTTTGCCTATTGAAATCCTTCCACAGCCCCTCTCATTCCATTTTCTTGCCTCTCCACATCTTCTAAGCTTTTTAACCTTCTACTCTTCAAATTTCTCTTCTTTTACTCTTTATTTTTTCTTATATATTTCATATTACCCAAGCAAAAACTAAAAGAGAAGCTAAGGGAAGAGCCCCTTAAACATCTCAAGCACCTTAATTAAGCCCTTTATATTTAATGAGAAGAATAACTCTTGAAGAGAAGCAAAAATATGACCATATCAAGGATAAGATAATTATGGCAAACAAAATTCCTAGCCTATTTGCCTTGAAGCCTTGGGACTAAAAGATATCATTGAATGCTACCTTCAAAACTAACAATGGGACATATTCATTTTTATAAATGAAGAAGGTTATGAAGAGCTCATTAAAGAATTCCTAGCAATGATGGAGATAGAGAGGAAATTAAGCAGTATAATAGGTTGTTATAAAGTTTCATTTAGGTGTTTTGGTGAATAATATGGGTTGAGACTTAAAGAACTTGCTAACCTTTTTGGATTGTAAAAGAAAGGCGTTTGGAACCTCACAGAACTTCCTATGAGCTACAATAAATTTTTGAGGGGGATTTCAATCGAGTTCAAGCATGATGTGAAGAGTTCGCCTGCTAAGCACATCAAATCACTTTCGGTTTAGGTCATTCATAGAATCATCATCTTCTAAATCAATGCTAGAGGTGATAGAAATGAAAAGGTTAGTAAAAGGATCTTTTTTTTCCTTTTTGGACGTCTTAATGGAAACCCAATCCAAACCATAAAATACTTAGGAGACTAATTCACTCATCTAGCTAAATCAAAATCTAGCCAAATCCTTTTTTTTTTTTTTCTCATATTACTCTTATAGCCAAACATATAGGAGTCTTGTCCCCTACTAGTAAAGCCTTTCTTAAAACCTCCTTCTCCTTTGGAACCGATCTTATATATTTAAACTATATGATTATAGTAAAATATATCAAACCAAACACCTATGAGTACCTCTTTCGGGAATATAGGGTAAAGGCACAAAAAGAGACAAGGACGAAGAAATGGTTAAGGGTCATCATCCATGAAAGACCAAGTGAGGATGTTCTTCAAGAGAAACTTTCGACTCAACCTCCTTCACCTTTCATTCAAATTACTTTAGCTTCTCTTAAGCAAAAGATGGACAAAGTTTTGAAAAAGTTTAGTCTCTTAGGTTATTTGCATAGTGACATTGTATAAATCTAAAGATATTTTAGGGATTGCATAATGTTATCCCCAAGAATGGGATGATGTAAGTGATGATGATGTGGCTTAGTCCTTTTTCTTTTATTTGTTTTTGACTTTTGCAGCTAGGCTAAATAATTTGTGTTGATCAAACAATTTGTATTTATTTTTAATGAATATTACTTTCTTATTGCTCTATCTTTATTGTCTACTTGCAATGTATTTATTTTATTTATGTTTGACTTATTGAATAATTACTTTGATTATGATTCTTACTTGATCCCTCTCTCCTTTCTGATCTTGACAAAAAGGGAAAAGTATGTAAAAAGCAAAACAAGGGATCATATATTAAGGGGGAGTAAACGTTTTGTATTTAAAATGAGATGATATCTTCTTTTACCTTAAAAGAACTTATTTTCCTTTGTTAATCTAATCTAAATTGTCAAAATAAAGAAAGGAAAGATTATTGACTTTAGTTGGGCAACTAACTTGATCAATCTCTATTTTGATATTAACAATTAAAAAGTTACAAATGTGTTTATCTAGTGTTTATTTTGCAAAAAAAAAAAGAAAGGTAGAAAAGGTTGGGACATCAAAAGTTTGCAAAAATTCCTAACTTATAAACTAGTCTTGTAAATCATGACCATGATAAGAGTACTGCGATTAAGAAAAGTAATTCATGATCACAACCTATGATTTGCGACCATTAGTCAAGATCTCTAAGAGACCAAAAATAGTAGGCTAGTATGCATCAGGATCATGACCACTATTTGAGACGTAAAATACTAATCACGATCAAGAAAATCTCATCAAGATCGTAACCGTCATACTTAAGAGAACTGTTGCAACAACTAGCTGAGGATCCACTAGAAGAATGCCATGTGTCAACTAGCAATTAAATATATTTAAAGATAACAACCATGAAATAAAAGTCTTACCTGTGAAATGGATTTCACGAGAGTGATTAAGCCAACATAATCGCAAAATTCTTTTGACAAATCATTAAATGTAGATTTTTTAGCTAATGGAGGGGGGGGGGGGGGAAGATTTGCTCATAGTTTATTAGTAATAGTTATTTGGTGGCTATAAATTATAAACACCCCACTCCTCAAATGGCTTTCAATGCAAGAGAACTAAACTTGATATAGCCAAACTCTTTTAAATTTAATTCTCAAAACCTTAAACTTTAATTTCTTTGTACAAGGGTTGTTGTATAACTTTAAATGTTCTTGTAAGGTTTGGTGTGAGTTTTAAACACTTAGGAGTTGAGTTTGAGAGTTAGCCTAAAGTGAGAAAAATCTTTTAAGATTGTGTGTTAGCCTTAAACATAAGTTATACTAGGTTAAGTGTGAGCCATAAACACTAAGTTTGGGAGTAAGTTTAGGAAAACTCCTTGTATGATTTGTGAGTTACTGAAACCTTAATTTGAAAATTAAGGGCTGGAAGTGGGATTATTTAACACTTGAACTATAATAAAATTCTTGTGTCTCATCCTTCTCACTTCTTTTCTTTCATTCTTTAATTAATCATTAATTCAGCTTCCCTCTTAATACGAAAGGGTCGACACCTTCTGTTACAAACTTCCGACTCAACCCTACTTATGTCTTTTTCTCCATCAACCATCCTTAAGGGTTTAAAGAATAACTTTCTTGATTATGCAAAAGTCTGCCTTGCTTAGGGAAAAGATTGGACTCTTGATTTTTTCAAAGGTGATACCGATAGCCATTCTCTCGATCTAAAATGTTGAAAGTTAGATTTAATATCATTATCTGATAAACAATATCCAAAAATATAACCGCATATGCCACACATATAATAAAAATTAAGGAGATCTTCATATTTTATCTAATCCAAAATTTCTTATTACTTACTTGAAGATTTATACCCAGTAGCAAAGCCTTTGATAAATCAAATTGCACCTTAAAAATGTAGAAATTTGCCTTAAAGGTCATCATCCTTATTCTCTAGCAATACAAAATTCCCTACCTTAGCTCTAATCACCTACGTAGAAGCTTCATTCACTAATGCTAATGGAAAATTGTATGCTCATATCTAGAAAGTTACCATTTTGAGATTGATATCTTTTGGTTACTTCAAACCATCAACCATCCTTAAGAGAAGAACTTAATGATCAAAATGCAATGGTTAAGCATCCAAAACATTGTGTAAATCCTTCCTATGTGAGAATTGAAAACAAACAATCTCCTCTTATACTTTTATTATGACCTCAAATTGTGACTATTACGACTTTGTCATCACCTCCATTACATTTTATCCATAATTTCTTCACTAAGCACAATGCTACTTTTTTTTTTGTTAATCTTTTATTCACTATAACATTAGATTCCTCCTTTGTTTGGAAAAAAAAAAAAAAAAAAAACTATAACTCTCTTCTCCCTTTGACATTGAGTGAGCTTGACTCCATAATCAGAACATCTTATGATGGAAAAAGTTTATAGATATGGAAACGTAATAACTTGACAAAGAAACACAACAAGCACTTAAAATCTTATTAAACAAAAGCAAAATAAAAATCAATACTTTAAAATAAATGAAATGATACGTGGGATTGAGAAGAAACAAACAAAAAGACTAAGAAAGAAAGGCAACAAAGATAAAGAAAAACAAAAAGGATGGGACATACTCCTAACCAAGAACCTTAAGGACCGTACTCTCATTTGACAGGATAGTCTTTAGGTTTAGACTTAATACTATGGGATATATATATATAGCCTAGGATTAAACTAAAATTTTAATCTAATGGTGAAAATTTTATTAGTCTAAAAACAATAAGATGAAAGTAATAATAGTAATAAAAAAAATGATGCGTCTTTATGAGATGGCTAGTGCTTGGGCCTATATGACAAGTGAATTTCCTCTGCATGCTGTCAATAGAAAAACATGCCCACTAAGTGTTATAAACATGTCAAAAGCCCATTTATAATATTTATTATTATTATTATTATTATTATTATTATTATTATTATTATTATTATTATTATTATTATTATTATTATTATTATTATTATTATTATTATATGTCATTTTATATAATCATTATGATATTTTACAGTTTGATCATTTATTATTACAATCATTTATCTAATAATTAATCTTTATCTATAAAAATATTTATTATATTTTACCTTTATCATTTATAATTGAATGTATTTAAGTTTTTCTTATCTTTTAATATCTTAATTTACTAATAACTATATTTAATAATCAATAAATTAGTAAAAAAAAAATATTTCTTACATGTTTGACATTATCAGTAGATTTATTTTTTAAAAAGACCAGTCTTTTATATATTCTTTGAATTTTATAATTTTATTCAAATTGAAGTAAATATTTTTATTTTGACTAAATTTAATCTATTTTTATAAAAAAAAATTTATTAAAATTTAATAATAAAATTGATTTAAAATTATTCTCATTCTAAATAAATATTTTTATTTTTTATCCTTTTATTAAAATTTTATTAACATCTAAAATTTTGTTAGAACCATATAATCTATTATGAATAAAAGAATTTAATTTTTTATCAAATTATTTAAGCTAGCTATTTATTTTTATTAGTCAATGTATAAACAGTATTGTTGACTAGTTAAATATTATATCAATTAATGATTTTATTACCTAAAAATTACTTATATTTCACAATTATTTACTACTATGAATCTCATATATAATAAGGCAACATAACTATATATATTGATCTTATATGATAACTCTATAATATTAAAATTTTAATTTATACAAATAAATTTTTTATCGAATTTCATTGTAAATTATATAATTAAGAAAACTTCAAGATTTTTTTCATAAATAGTATATATAATTAATGTAAATATAATTTGAACATACAAAATCTTATATGTGTATATTTTTATTTCTATTTTCTTATTTGTGATTATCTATAATTACTATAATCATTGTATTTATAGTATATCAAATTCTCTCATATACATATATATATATATATATATATATATATATATATATCTGTGTGTGTGTGTGGATCTAGTTCTGGACTTATTATATAAAATTATTTGAAACTGGATCAAGATTAGTTTTTTGAAAAATGAAGGAATTGGTATCGAATTGAAATGAGAAAATATCTGCCTTCACTTGAATTGATTTTTGGCTCAATCTGATTTGGTTGAATTCATTTTGGGTTCAATCCAATTTGGATCTTTAGAACTAATGGAATAATCTAGTTCAATTTGAATATTCAGATGTTTCAAATCTTTTTTTTTAAAAAAAATTAAATTTACACAGACACACATACACACACACACACACACACATATATGTGTGTGTGTGTGTGCACGCGCATGCATGTGTATGTGTGCGCACGCGCATGCATGTGTGTGCTTGTTATGGATAACAGTTTAATTTGGTTCGATTATTTGGACTAAAAATTGGTATCATTCTAAATTGTTCCTGTTGGATCAATTTTTTTTAGATATTTTTTTAATTTTGTATATTTTTTAGTACCCTTAATAGGTCCAACTTGGTAAATCCAGGATTCATACTCACTCTTATATACATATGTATATATGTGTATTGAATAAACTATTAGCAAGTTATAAAAAATAATAAAAATAAAAATTATGTATATAATAAATTAAAACAAAATTAAAGTGAAGAGATCATGAAACATTAAAATTAATGAAAATTCTATTGTACACATTTGTATTACATGAATTGTGTGATTATTATTGGATCATGTGGGTCTCACTAGATTTGATAATGATACAAAATATGATTCATATCATGTGATTGAATAAGCTATATAAGAAAATTAAATTAAATTAAAATTAAAAATTATATATTAATTATATATTAATAAATTAAAATAAAAATAAATACTAAGTAATTCATAAAAACATTAATCAATAAAAGTGCTATAATATATGTTCATATTATATGAATTATATGATAGTTATTGAATCTCCTATGTCTGAGTAAAATTGATGGTTATGTATCTGACAATTCATGTCATGTGAATAATAAAGTTATATTTAAATTAATTTTATTTTACATATAAGTATAAATGACATCAATTTAAAAATTAATTAATTATCAAATTTTCACATATAAGTACAAATTATTAATGCAATAATTGATATCTTACTATAGATAAATATAAAAATATCTAAAATATGAAATAAAATGATTAAAATAATATAATTTTAAAAAAATCATTACACTATTTACAAACAGTATTAAAAACTTAATTTGTTCATCATATTTTTTTAATTGTGTCAAATCCAAATAAAAATTAAGTTCTATTTTTTGATATGATAGAAAAATAGATGCATAGAACATATGATAAATATACTCTTTAATTTTTTTATGATAAAATAATTTAAAAATTTGGAGGCCGTCAATGATTTTCAAATGATGTAACATAATTATTGGTGAGTGGATCAAATTTATCGAGTAACTATAATAGTATTATGCTATGAATTACTACAATAATAGGATGTTTTTTTCTTTTTACATATAAATTGAAAAAAAGATAAGGATAATATAGTGATATAATAGAGAGGGAGTACTAGAATTGATTATGCAAAGGGAATCGAAATAATAAACAAATCAGGTTAAATGAGCATGGATTAAATCATTTTGGGTTGTTAGTAAGTAGAAATGGATCAAGTTAGGTTATTAAGCTAAATAAAAAAAATTATTTTAGTCCTTTTTTAGAGTTAGAGCATGATTGAGTGAATGATAGTTTCGATTTTTTAGAATAAATAAAAATATTATTTTAATTTTTATATAAATTTTAAATATTTTAATAATTTAAATTTAGTTGTTCAAGTTGATCTATAAATCAAATTAATCATATTTGATCTAAAATTTACATAAATTCTTCTAAATTTGGTTAGCTTCAACTTTATTTCAAGTTGAATTAGATTCCAAACTTTTTCTTTTTGAGTAAGTCAATTTAGACATTACTAGTTAGGTGAGAATAATGTTAATAAGTGATCATATTTTTAGATTTTATTTCAATACAAAAAATATAAATAAGAATTAAGATTTTAAGTTTTATACAGTAACAAATAGTCTTATTTTTTTAAAACATAATAACAAACTTATAAATTATTATTATGATTATTATCATCACATAAAATAAGATTTAAGTGAGATACAAATAACTAATGATGTCTAATTAAATTTAAAACTTATGGTTACGATAAAATTCTCATATTAGTAGAGGTATATATGATTAGTTTTGTACTTTATTCCAATGTTTGTAATGGATATATTTTTTTAAATGTCATGGTTGCATTTTATTAAATATCTCTTTTGTTTACGGTTAAATTATAAATTTTATAAATATTTAATTCTACCTAATATCATCAAATATGTGACTTGATGTTAAAACGTTTAAATGTAAATAATTTTATTCTAAATTGTCATTGAGTCAGTCATTATTGTTGGAATAATAATAAATGAAGATTAGTATGTGTTTAGTTGATGATTTTGTTTTATTAGTCGTGGATATGTGATATTAAGTCAAATATGTAGATGCATATTTAAGAAATATTGTATTAGATCGACCCATTATAAGAACACTATATGGATAAACAGTCATAAGTGATTCTCATGTAATAGTATTAACTTAATTTTGTGACTTCAAAATTATCATAGATTCTAGTATGATGAACTTCATGTTTTAATATATTCTAATATTATCTTTAGCTAGATAATTATATAGACTGATATTGGATATGAAATAAATCATATAGAGGAAAATGAATGATTGATAAGAAATTTATCTCTCATATATTTATGAGCAATATATCCTTAGGCCCTTTGATAAGTTAGCCTGAAGAGATTACATAACTATGCAGAAATAAATTGATAAAGGTTCTTCGTGTCATTTTACATCAATCTACTTGGAGATCGCGAAAGAATTGAATTGTATAAGGATGATATGATCTATATCTTATATTTAATTAAGATATAATATGACAAAAGGAGTATAATATTATTCGTAAAATATGTTAGGCCAAATCATTGACGTTCACTTAATTTGAGTAATCATAATGTCTTGCTGGAGGTTACTTATGACTTGTGAGTCAAAATAGGTTTTGGGCCACTGTCAATATTATGTGAACCTACAGGGTTGCATACATAGAATAAGCCTAAATCGAAATTGGGTTTTACTACTCTCTATTTATAATTAAGATAATTAGATATATTATCTAAATTATTTATATATTATCTTATTTGTATTTTAAGATACATAATTGGCATAAATATCCTAATGGTTACGATATATATGCACATTTTTAGGGTTTTCTAAAACACACACAAAACATTCACATTTTAGAGAGAGAAAAAAGCCCCTAGTGCTAGCACACTTCCATTTTGGAGAGAGCCTATTTGTGTGGATAGTTGCAGAGAATGTTCATTAATTTGGTAGCATTTGAATCTGATCATCTACACTCCAAGCTCGAGGTTGGGTGTTACCAGTGTAAACCCCCTCTCTACCTTCCATGAATCTTGTCTCACTCGTTTGAATTAGTAAGGTTTTTGCATTCCTCTTTTAAATTTAAGTGAATCACATGGATCTTTAGTGGGATTCTATGTAGAAATTTTTTTTTTTTTTTTTTTTTTGCTTGTTCTACAAATCCAGTTATATATTTATATATATTTAATTATATATATCTATATATATATATATATTATTATATATTTATATAAAAA
>CATIWR010088271.1:0-33737 GCA_949677035.1 Omphalea diandra | reverse complement strand
TCTCTATATATATATATATATATATATATATATATATATATATATATATATATATATATATATATATATATATATAAGCATATGAGGTAAAAGATTCATTATAAATTTAGTATCAATAACTTGATACCAAATAACCATTTGAAGCTTTATTCCTTCTTTATTAATAATCTTCATTCACCTTTAGATTTTTCATGATGAGAATTTGGTGGAGTGCCCATCTTATAATATTGAATATTTTGGTTTTGTACCCAATCATACTTGGGTCTTTGGGGGGTTAGTCTTAAAAGGATCCTCAAGTTTGTGATGAGCCTTCCTAATATCATAAAATACATTTATAAGTCCATATTTCATGAAATAGTGGTATTGAAGTCTAGACTTATTAATCTTCTTCTTTCTTACCACTTTAGTATGAGTAAGAGGCCTCCTTATAATACAATCAAATGTATGCATGCATGGACAAATGTGGTGTTGTGACATTAAGTGTTTGTGTACATGCCTCTTATGATATATGAATATGTGATTAGCTTTTAGAGGCTTAATATGAGCCTTTCATGTTCTTTTTAAGAGTGAAAGGTTTAGTGTTTGTCTTAGCCTTCTTATTGACTACCTCTATACTAGAGGTTTGAGGTGTGAATACTTTAATGAAAAGTAGGAGGAGAAAATATGGATGTAGAAGCTTCATTGAAACTAAAACCATGTCTCACATGGGTTGGTCTTGAAGATACAATACGTGAATCTAAAGGTTCCTTCTCATTATGAAATTTAGAGATGAAGTTCCTTAATTTTATAACCTTTAATGTTAAAGAATCATTTTCTTTACTTAAGGATTCAAGTGAAGAGGTTTTGGAAGAAATTTCTTTTAAAGATTTTTTGAGATTACCATTACATGTTCTCAAGTTCAAAATAAGATTATTTAGACTCTTAAAATCCTCCTCAAGTTTTGAACACTTTTTCTTATAAAATTTCATTTTAGAATAATATTTCTTACATTTCAAGGCCATGGCTTCCATGAGCTCATCATCATCATCATTATCGTCACAAGATAAGAAAGTGGAACATACCTCTTTTAAGTTGTCCTCTAAGGCCATGAAGCATAGGTTGGCAACATCTTTTTTTTCACCTAAACAAATATCATCCCATGTTGTCTTTAGCCCTTTTTTTCTTCTTCTCTTTGTAGTTGGATGATGCTTTCTTTTTGTACCTTTTTTCTTTTCTCCTCTTCATCAACTCCTTAGACCTCCTTAATATCTTAGCAAGTTCTTCTTCTTCTTTTGTACTTTCGTCACTATCACTAAAGCTTGCATCACTTTCTTACTCCTTTGAAGTAGCTTTAAAAGTAAGAGTCTATATTTTGTGTTTTTTTTTCTCTTAACTTCTTTATCTCCCCATTCTTCTTGATTACCATTTCATGAGTGAGGAGCTTTCCAATGAGGATATCATTTTTACCAATGTCTTCATTGGATTCTTCAATGCTACACACCCTAGCCCTATGCTTTTCCAAAGGAAGCATTTTGAGAATTTTAATGTTTTCCTCATAGTTGGTGAGAGTTCTCCCATGCTTCTTCATGTTGTTGATAATGGCAAGTGGTCTATTTGTCATCTAAATGACACTCTCATTCTCTTTCATCATGAAAAGCTCATACTCTATCACATACATGCCAAATCTACTTGATTTTACTTACATTGTGCCTTCATAGTAGTTCTCTAACGCTTCCATATCCCATGAGTAGTGTGACAATATTGAACTCTTCCACATTCCTTTCTTGAGAGAGAGCTTAAGATGATTGTAATTGCCCTCTTATTCTGCCATTTGCTCTTTTTTGTGCTTCACTCCATTCTTCTCTTAGAATCACCATCTCCACTCCTTCAACTATCTTTGTTTGAGGCTTTCCACTCTTCAACTACACAATCCCATATATTAATAAGATCATTATCATGATATATCTCCATTTTATGCTTCCAATGAGCATAATCAGTATTATCATCAAAGTGAGGATTAATACTTTCATTGGACATATCAATTTTTTTCCCACATAATTAATCTTCTAATGTGAGACTAAGCTTTGATACTAATTATTGGCCCTTATGCATTAAGAAGGGGATTGAATTGGTGGCAAATCAGAAATTATGAAAGTGAAAAGTTAAAGAGAGGATGGAGAAAACACATAAAATTTATAATAGTCGAGTATAACAAACCCCACATCCACTCTCCAACCTCAATTGAGATTTTTACTATTAGTTATTTTTATATAATGGAGTTTCAAGTTCACTTTTTAGCTCATACCCAATCTCACAAGTATTTTCTCAAGGCTCACACTCAAACCCTTTATAAGTGTTTTTCCAAGACTTACACTTAAACCTATACAAGAGTTTTCTATGACTCACTCTTAAACATAATTTTCAAGTATTTAAGGCTCACATCAAATCTTACAATAAAATTTAAGGCTTTACAATTATTTTAAAAGAATAATAAATAATGTTTAAATGATGTGCAAGAGTTTGGCTATATATGAAATTAGTTCTTCATGCATTAAGACCTTTATAGGGGCTCCAAATGACCATTACAAAGATGTTATGGCGATATCTTTATCTAATATCTAGAAAATCTACATTTAATACACTATCAAACTCAAATTGTAGTAAAAAAATGCATTTTGAGATCAAGACATAAAAATCATGGTCTCTATTTTGGATTGTGTCTAACAACTAATGTCACGTGGTACTTTCTTATAGGTTTTTCAACTATCCATCAGAACCGCTTCCAACCAATTGAAATATCCCAATCATAATTTTGTGATAGTGGTCGCAATTTGCCTTTCATAGTCAAAATCATGGTCGTGATTTTGATTGCGATTTACTCTATCCATTTTTGTTCAGATTTAGCTTGGTCACAATTTGGAGGTCTTGGTCACTATTCTCATTTATTGAGGGTGATTTTCGAGTCCATTTCATAACTTAGAAGATTTTCTAAGTTTTTGAGTCTAAACACTTCTCTAACTTAATTTTCTGCAAAAATACACTTAATTAAAAATATTAGTACTATTTAATTTCATTGTCAAGATCAAAATAGAGAGTAACTAAGTTAGACACCTAACTTAAGTCAACAACAACAATAACAAAAAAAAAAAACATATATATATATATATATATTATGTAAACAAATAAAAAAAAATGGATAAGCTCTTTACAATTTTTTTTTAATGATTTCACAAGTTTAAATGATGTTTCAATATGTTATGTCCAAGTGTAATTGCAAATAAGAAACACTTTAGTTTATATTCTAACTAGTCATAAATCTAAACATTATGTGGGATTATTATAATAATAAAATTTTAAATAAAATTAATATTTTTATTTTATTAAATTAATTAATTAATTATTATTTTATTAAAGTTATTATCAAGTAAATAAAATAGTAAAATAAAATTTAAATTTTACAATTATATACAGAGATAGTTATGATCAAGAATTATCTATTGATTTACATTTTCAATATTATTTAACACAGTTTCAAGATAAAAATTGATTAAATTTGAATAAATAATTTTTGATAATAAATTAAATAAATAATATTAAATATTTTATTATCAAAAAATTATATATATATATATATATATATATATATTTCTATCTGCGTGTGTGTGTGTGTGTGAGAGAGAGAGAGAGAGAGAGAGAGAGAGAGAGGAAGAGAGAATTATAACAAGTAATTATATATTGGTTCAAACTTCAATCTTATGTAGTATAGTTTAAAAAATATTAATTTGAATAAAGAAATTCCTTATAATTTATTCACTTATCGTTATCCCTTATATACTCAATGAAATTAATTTGAGTCTCAATTTTCTATTTAAAATTTTTTCTTTTCGGGTTTTTTAATTTCCTATTTAAAATTTTTAGATTTTTTAATTTTCAGAAATTATTTATTATATTATATTAGCTTTTTGTTTAGAACTTTTAATATTTAGATTTTGCAATTTCTTATTTAAAATTTTTTTATATGACAATTAATTTTTAATTTTTATTTAGAATAGTTTTTCATATGATAGTTTTTCATAATATGATATAAAATAATGACATAAAATTATATTATACATAATTATTTGCTAAATGATAAAAAAAATTATATAAAATTAATTTTGAGACTGAAATTAATGATATATATTAATTTACTTTGTTCAATTTACATAAAGAACATATTGTCGTTAGTGGAAGAGGAACGAAACACTTTTGCATCGATTAGATTTCTCCATGCATGTGACAGTTGGTACAGATCTTCATCCATAGCTCGACATATACAATTAAATCCTTATTGAACTAAATTGATATAATAATTTCAAATTTTTAACTTGAGTTTTTAGAGCATTTAAAAATAGTGCTTTCTCTTATATAAAAATGTGAAGTTATTCTTTTTCATATTTTCAAGTGAATCTATATGGATATTATATAAAAAAGTGACTAATTAGAAAAGACTTTTTTAGACATAAAATAATATTAAAATTTTTAAATTGACAATAGTAACTTTAAGTTATAAATTTTAATTGGATGAATAATGTATCTTTACGTAACTAATTATTATTTCAATTTTTAAAATTTGTGATATTTGAAAATCTATCTATATTTATATTATTTTAAGAGTGATAAGAAGAATCCTTTTAGACATAAAAGGATATAAAATATTTTTAAATTGACAATAATAACCTTAAAATATAAATTTTAATTGAATTGATAATATTTTTTTTATAAAATTAATTATTAATTCAAACTTAAATTTATGGTTATTTAAAATAATTGAAATAATTGATAAAAATATTTATATTTTTAAGTTAGTATTATTTTATTTTTAAATATTTAAAATTTAAAATAAATATAATTTATCTATCTATACTATATACAAAAGTGGCTAATAAGGAAAAAAAATTTAGACATAAAAGGATATATAACTTTTTAAATTGACAATAATAACATTAAATTATAAATTTTAATTGATAAATAATATTTTTCAAAATTTCTGATATTTGAAATTAATATTATACTATTTATAAAAGTAGTTAATAAGGAAAATTTTTTTCCACATATAAAATGATATAAAAATTTTTAAATTAATAATAATAATTGTAATTAATTAGATGAGTAATATTTTTTTTATAGAATTAATTATTATTTCAATTTTGAAATTTGTAATTATTTGATGATAAGCGATAAAATATCTTATTTATTACTTGATTTTATTTTATTTAGCTTTATTGTTAATTTTATATAACTCTTATCTTATTTAATTTTTAAATTTTATTTTTTCATCATTTTATCTTAAATTTATTTTTCATTCACTTTTTAATAAATATTGTATTTATTAAAAATTATTATATATATATTTAAACTTTTAATTATTTATAATTTTATAAATTTATTTTCTTTATTTATATAAATGTAAAATTAAAAATTTAATTAATTTATATATTTAATAATTTTTTTAATTATATGTAATGCACTTATAAGCATAAAAAACATTGCTCTGGATTATGCATCGTTCGTCAGCCTGAGTTTGATTAAAAAAAATCGTATGCAGCTCTCGGACCGTCGGGGCTCGCTTGCACATAAAACCTCAGGCCGAAGTCGACCCACGCCACAAAAACTAATCAATTTTGAACCAGCTATTTCTTTCCAAGTGGGTCGAAAAAGAAGAGGACAAGCAAGTGACACGACGCGACTTCCTATACACAGAGATTCAAAACTTTTTATTGGAATTTCTCTTGGGATTGGCTGGAAGGAATGATAATATTTTGAGGGCGAGGGGAAGAAAGATATGGATTACTACAAGGTACTAGAATTAAATAAGAACGCGAGCAAGGAAGAGGTAAAAGAGGCGTACAAGAGATTGGCTCTCAAATATCACCCTGACAAACACTCCCAATCTCCTAAACCCGTGAGAGATAACGCAACCCTCAGATTCAAACAGATCTCCGAGGCTTACCAGTCTCTTTCCGACGATCGGACACGCGCCGATTACATTATTCGCTCCTCTTCCTCCGCCTATGCCTCCAGACATGGCTATGGTTATGGCTATGGCTATTATTCTTATAACTGTCAGAGTAGAAAAGGTGATGCTGGTTTTGTCCCCAACTTCGATGCTGCGCTTCGTTTCTTTACCGCGCGTGCCTTTCTTCTCAATCTTGCATTTGCCGGGTGGGTATTTTATCATTCATTTTCGTTTTCGTAATGCAAAATTCAAAATTTGTATTACAGTTTAGACCTTGTTCAATATGCTTGTATTATTTTTGCTTTGTTGGTTTACCTAATTGTTTGATTGTTTGGTTTATGATTAACACTTCTTTGTCTTCAAATGGTGATTTAAATTCAGTCGAAGAAATGTTATGATTTCTATTGTGAATTGGGGCTATTCATTAGGGGTTTTTTTTTTTTTCTACGGTTTCAAAATCTAGTATTGTTTGGGCATAATTTGAATTAATTTGATGTTTATTAGTATTTTTTGGGCATAATGGTAGATTTTCAAGTGATGCGTTTGGAAAACAAACAATGGAATTATGGAGGGAGACATTAAAATTGTCTTTCTCTTCTGTTGCACGAGTAACACCGTCACATATGAGCATGGCTTGGCATGGGACAGCTTGTAGGGCTAGTTGTTTATGCTAGATTTTGAGTTTATCTAAAGGCTAGGATGAGTTGAGATAAAAGTTATCAGTTATACTGAGAGGCTTAAGCAGTAATATTAAACAAAAAAGACAGTGTTATAGGGCTTTTGCAATTATGGTCAAGCACTGTGAACGGTGGCTAATAAACAGTAACCTTTAACTCTAAAACTAAAGAATTTATGCTTCACACCAAAGGCTTTCATTGGCATCAAACGAAGGGTTGCATTACATAACACAGTTTAAAAAGGCAATTTGGTAGAAATTTTAATGGCTGAAAACTGAATTATGTTGAACAGAAAGTGTAGACATCCATACTTTGGAGTTCCACAAGCTTGTTGCTATTTGAAAAAGGAAATGTAGTAGCAGATGATTTATATTGAAGGACTAATTATAATATCTGGACTGACTTAAAGATAGAGAATTTTTTTTTGCAAATTAGGCATTAGCTTATGTGATAGAAGTATGGGAGTGGAAAAAAAAAAAATTGTTGATGTACATGGTATTTTGAGAAAAAAAAAAGGTAGGAATTCAACCATGATATCACTTGGAAATCAGAAGGTCTTCTAG
Organism: Omphalea diandra; assembly: GCA_949677035.1. NCBI lineage: Eukaryota > Viridiplantae > Streptophyta > Magnoliopsida > Malpighiales > Euphorbiaceae > Omphalea > Omphalea diandra. The sequence goes on along the minus strand of CATIWR010088271.1, from coordinate 26,520 downwards.
TTGAATGCTTCAATTATGAAGAGTAATGGTGTATTCTTACTGGTAATTTTGTTAGGAGTATGTAGTTGAAGTCCAAGATTACAATAGACAAGCATGCTGTGGGTGATTAGATTGTTCATAAATTGAAAATTTTGGTTCCATTGAAGATGCAAGACAGGAGTAGGTGCTCGTGAGCCCCATTGTCATCCATGTTTGCTTCCATAGCTTCTTTGCGAGTCCTGTGTTTCTTTCTCACTGTTCGAGATTAAACTCTCTGTTGGAGAGGAATAATGATTTTTTTTTTTGGGGAAAAGTGAAGCCCGAGTGCTTCCTAATTGTAACTTAAGCCCTATTTGGATTGTCAAATGAAATAGTGGCCATTTTCTTTTTTGAGATTTTATAAACAGGAAATGTAAATTAAATCATGTTTTAGTAGAATCTTTTTACTAATAGGTTATTGTTATTTTCTAGGTAAAGATTGACCTTCTGTACACGGATGCAATTTTGATTGAATAGATGTTTCTTTTCATGTGATAAGTTCTGCATTAACATCTTTCTACTGATAATATCTAGAGGGCTAAGATTTACCACCCTTTATTTTTCTTTTATATGTTTTGTTATGTGGTCTAGTTGGTTTTTTTCTCTGATGTATTTTGAGGTACAGTTGGTTTATCCAAGAAGCTTGGAGAAGTTTTTTGAAATCAAAATTTGCGAAGGTGCAGTAAGAAACAGGGGGTGCAAGATTCTATTGTTATACTAGGATGACAATGGATTAGATAATTTCAGATATTTGATCTGAATCTATTAAATTAAGATGGATTTGCATATTGTTTGAAAGGTTTTAAAATGGATTTACATTTACAATATAGTACCTGTGTCAGTTTTGTATAGGATTCAGATTTTAGACGCCGGATACTTATAGTTCAAAATTGAGTATATGATAGAGTTTGAATTTGAATGGTGGTTATTTGATTCTTGCATATCCGCATAAGAGGAAACAAAAAATTCCATTTGTTTTTGTCCTTAAGAAAGATAGAATATTGAACATGCAAAAAATAAATAAATGACATGGCTCGCTAGCCTACACAAGCAAATTTGATATTCTTTTAAAAAAAGGTAAATATCTTAAAAATTCAGTAAAAACACAGAAGATAAAGAGATCTAGATGGATTTATAATTGTTATGAATAATGAAGGTTAATTTTAAATGGGTTTGGAATGGTTATAGATAATATGACGTTTAAATGGTTTTGTAATGGATATGATAGATTCTGCCGGTACCTGAACTACTACTTATACTATGTTTTGGACAATTCTGCAGCATTTATTCTGAAAGAAATGATAGGACTTTATGATCATGTTTTGTCAATGCATAATAAAAACTCTTGGCAATAACAATCCCATAAATCCCAATGTTTGAGTGAATTTTTAATGTTTTTCAATTCTTACAATTATGTCGTATCAATTATCAATATGGTATATGTTATAGTATAATCTTAGAGAAAGTTGTGAACTTTCCCAAATTGCTTATTTAATTTTTCTTTATTTTTCAGGTTTTTTTTTTTGAAAAGTTTAATGGAACTAATTTCGAAGAGAAACTTTTGATTTTCCCTATATGATTTATGTTGATGGAATAGATATTCCATGGATTAATTAGGTATTGATGATTTTGGTAGCTTCTCGACCTGCAAGAGAAGAGGGAACTAGAGAGCAGTCTGGTCTAACTCGAACGTCTATTCTAATGCTTAAATTAGTGAGGGTATAATGGAGGGAAAAGTGTATATGAGATATCAGATGATGATACAATTAGTATGAGCTTCTTATATAGGAGTACTAGAATGTGTCTTCCTATTAGGAGTAGATAAACCATCCTCTTTAGGAAGAGCCTTTAACCAAATAGAATTAGAAATCTTTGATTATTTAGAAATAAATGACTTATGGACTGAGCTACCCTTTAGGAGTGAACTAGCATGGACCTTACCTATATTGGCTGGCTGGGACCTTGCTCTTATTGGTTAGCCTGGTTATCAGGTATTTAATGAAGAGCTAAATTATTAATTCATTCATAAGTTTATTAGATAGACTATTCTTTAATGTGACATGATGAAGTTATTACAAATATTAAGATTAAATGTCTTTTATTTTTAATATAAATTGCTTTTGCACAGAGGAATGACAATTTCTTTCATTTGTTTTTTTTTTTTTTTCCATCATTGACATTATAAATATATTTTTGTTTTTTTTTTGTTTTTTTTTTGTATTAGAATTTAGAGCATAAAGATGAAATAATATCAATTATTTTTTCAACTTCCAAAATACATGAAATATCAAATTTAATTTTGCAACCTAATGCTATTTATTCTGCTATAAAAAATGTTACATAATATAACCCCGTATATTGTGCAGGTTTGCTTGCTAGTACTTTGTAATTGGTTTGCAAGTGTATCCGAGGGTAGGAATTCGCACAAATTAAGTTCTAAATTTGTGAAACTATTATCCAATTCTTGGTTATTATTACCATTTTGCCTTCGTTGTGATTGTTTGTCAATTTAGTTTTCTTGTGTGTACTGGTAGAAATTAAGAAGATTGGAGGGCTTTATATGTTGCTTTTTCTTTTTCCTCTTCTTGATATTATTTAGACAAATTTTTTTTTTTAATCTATAATTAGTTCTTACTCTTGCATTAGTTAATTTAAATGCAGTGCTTTAATTGGTGGGACTGCGATTATAGATATGAGCAGGGAGGCACTATGGAAAATGCACAATTCTGGGGTAAGTTGTCAAGTAAAGATTTGGAATTTGATGGCCTCATATCATATCATATATTTCCATTTGATGTTCCTCCATTTAGCTTGTAACAATCCAAGTCTTCTTATTGCCTATCACTGTGCTTAGATACATTTGGCATAGTTTATGACTCAAATCACAAGTCATGACTTTGCATAACTGCTTTTAGTACTTCATTGCGTACAAAGTTTATTATATATTACTTGAATTCTGAGGTTATAATTTATCAGCATATGTCATAACTTCTTGTTCAATGGATGATGTTTGAACGAAGACTGGACATAACTGGCTTCAACTTTTATCATTTGAGATAATACAAAAGGTCACTTTTGATGATAGTCAACTATAGACAACATTTGATCTAGTTACCCTGTCAGGCTAATTTTGAAACATGATAATGTTGCTAGAATTACATCATTCCCTTTTGAAGCTTTTATTAGTATAATTATGTAAATCTGATTAATTATTCTTCTAGTGGCATTTCTGCGGAATGTTCTGAGATTGTTGGGGACCAACCATTCACATGATTTTAGAACCGTTGCTGTAGTACTGTCATTACACAGTTATGGTGCCAAATTGTGATAACATTTAACCACTAAAGATACCTCCATGTGCATGTTTGTGTTTAATTATACAGTTTAATTTGGTTAATATCATTTTAATAAAACAAAATATCCTATCTAATGTAAATAAGAAGCATATTCTTAAACATTAATTTAACAAAATATCCTATCTAATGTAAATAAGAAGCATATTCTTGGACATTAATTTGGATAAGTTACAATCCTAATGCTGTTGAATCAAGAGTAATTTGTAGAGAATGAGAAAATAGAAAAGAATAGCACAGATGACAGTATCGGTGTTTCGATCTCTGGCTGAGAATGAGATATTGAGGGCACCTTATTTTATTATCTGGCTGTTTTGGCTTAATGAGAAAGAGCAGAATAAAAGTTTTTAGAGGAGCCTTAAGTATGGAAGGCACTTTGTTTTCTCATTTAGCTCTTTTAGTTTAACTAGAAAAGAACATATAAGAGCTAGTTTAGGAGTTTGAAAGCCTTATAATTTCTTGTGGCTTGAAGTACTTTTTCACAATCACTAACAGGACGCAGACACACTAACTACTGCCCAATACTCGCAAGCTAAAGTAACTGTCCCTACAATAGAACATGGCAATCAATCATATGACTAAAACTCCATGATTGATTGCAATGGCAGTCAATCACTGGCCATCATTGCAATCAATTACTGGCCATCAGCTAGACTATGAGCATTTCCATGCACATAACATCTTAACACAGCCACTTGGAACAGCTAGAAATTTCCTTCGGTTTTTGAAATTTGAGGTAGGACAGAGAGCTACAAGATTGACAGTAGATTACTACATAAAGAGGTGATATACGTAGTGTTCATCTTCAGTTCTCCATTTAGGCCTGTGATTGAATTCTTTATCTTGTGTCTTTGTTTAGAACTGATATTAATGATCTTATGTGGACAATTTTGGCACGCAGAAATCATTTGAAGAAGCCATGGAATCCATTGAGAAAGCCAAGACAAAATGGACATGATGTGTAAGAATGTTGTATGTAGTTATTGCTGTCTACCAATCGAACCATGTGCAATATTTAGATGAGCAAAATTTCAAGAATCTTTTAACAGCAAGAGCATTTGCTGCTCTACACGCGCTTCCCCCTTACCTCTGTATTGTTTGAGAGATCTGTCTTTCATTATGTGCATTACTAACTATTATAAGGTTTCGGCTTACATGTAAATAGACTAAAAGCTAACATGGAATGTTCAATTAAATTAAAAGTAACTAGAAGGTAATATTTTTTTGGTTAATGTTGAAATTAATAAAATGAGGACCTAATTAAAAAAATGTTGATAATTTTAGCACATTTTTTTTTTTAAGTTTTTATTTTTTTTCTAACATTTCTAATTGTTTTTATTATTTTATTTTGATCATTATTTTTCTCAAATAGCTTATGATTTTAACATTAAATATTTTAAACTCTGAAAGTTTTAATAATATATTAGTAATCCTTTTTTTCTTTGTTTCGAGAGCGTTGATTGTAGTAAATTCAAATATTTCTTCATTTTTATTATCTCTATCTTGTTTTGCAAACTGCCTATAGAAGCCAAAAAAAAAAAAAAAGTTAATAATATATTAATGCATGTGAAATTTTTTTTCTTTTTCAAATAAATCAAATTTTAATATGAAATTAAAAAATATTGCAAGAAAATACAATCACTATATAAAAATATCCTAAATGTAATTTATTTTACCTAACTCTGCAAAGATGATGAAATTTATTCTTTCTAAAAGTTCACATGCAAATATTACAAATGCCAATCTTATCCATCTGCGGGCCATTTCTTTCTCATTCAAAACTTGATTATTAATATGATCAAAGACCTTGTCAGCCTAAGACGAAAAAGAAACAACGGGCAATATAAGTTTTTCTTTTTGTCCCTCTTTTTTTTTTAGTGTATAATTTACATCATCTCTTAACCCAAGATGTCCTAAAGGAGGTGAATAGAACATTGACAAGTAGTTCAAATTTTAAGAGTTAGGAAGAAATGAATTATAAAACAGATTTATAGAGGTATAGATTCAACTTGTCTTACGCTCCCTCCTTTAGAATGCCATTAGGAATTCCACTAATACAAGTAGTCTATTAGGTGTTATTCAAATATTTATAAGAGTCAATTTATGAAGTCTTTGTAAAGTGAATTATCAAGTATCATCAAACCTATACTAGATAGTTTTCGAACATTATGAAAAGCCTTCTCAAGATAGATTTAAGACATTATCTTAAACTTTTCATAATAGTATAGAATTTTTCAGCTATCTAACCCAAGCAATGATCCTCTCACATGAATTATAAGTATTGCTTAAAAGAAGGATTACTCTCAAACACTTAAGATATTATTTTTACAAAAGATGTTATAATACAAATAAAGCTTTCTAGCTTGAGTTAAGCCTTGAGTTGAGTTATGAAGTAGCTTCAAGCAGTTTTTTCCCTTTTCATGTTATAGATAACTCACTAAGGTTCAAAGAAATGTACAAAGATGAGCTTTAATTCTCAAGCAAACACTTCATTTTTCAAATAGCAACACTTTTCTTTTCAATTGTTTTCTTGTTCCTGTATATTTTTCAAAGTCTATTGGAGCTTTTTATATAAAAAATTGTTAATATAATTGTTATTATCTTATTAATAGTAGTGATGTTGCCACAATCATTAAATGGTTAATGGCGTTAGTAGTTGGTTCATTTTATTGGTTTTCATTTTTCAATTCTCAACAACAATTATTGAGATAAGCACATAACCATTAAATCTTCTTACAATGGTCGTTGTAAGTTTTTAACAATTGAATAATTTTCATTTTACGTAGACTCCACATTCTTATTTAAAAGGTTCTTTCAACTATCATTGTCTAGAATCCTATGCTCATTATAATGTCAACAATTGTTAGAGACTTTTTTTTATGCTTAGCACAAACTCTATAGCTTTATTTAAAGCATATTTTCAATGGTCATTTTTTGATGTGCCATACTTATGTTGTCAATAGTCATTGGATGATCTCAATACTCGTCACCTCATTGTCTCAACTATATCAATAGGTTTTCAATATTTCTCCAATAGTGTTGTAGCTTGTCCAATCATTAAATATTATTCATGGGCATTGAAATGTATATCATTTTACACATAAGGGATAGCCATTTCTAAAGGACTTTCTCAACTAGCCATTTAGCTTCTTTTAACAAACATTGTGTACTTCAATAATAGTTTGATATTATTCAATGATCATTGATAGATCTTGCTTTAATTTCTTTAGGCTTAACCTTTATGGTTTGACTTAATTTTCTTTGATCATCCTTTAAGACTATTTTGTTGTAAATATTGAGTTTCCTTACGTTGTAAAAAGCTTATCTTAAGCGTCATTTAATTAAACTTTATAAATTATGTTTTGAGGATCCTATATGAAATACTTAAAATACTAAAAGAGTTGGATATTTTATATAGTGGTTGTGATTATCAAACAAGAATTGGCACCTTAGTGATTCAACATTCTCTCCCTTTCGCATGATGACAAGCACATATAAATGTAATGTGATCAACTTGAATGAAACTCTTTGTTGTCCCTTGGTGCCCTAGAAGGGGGGGTTGAATAGGGCAATGACAAGTAAAAACCAATGAAAGCTATATGTGGAAAAAAAATGAAAAATCGACACAATCTTGCATATGTCCTCTCCTCTAGTCTTCCATTATAGCCTTCACTATCTAGATAGCTTCTAGGTGCTATGAATTTCCATTACAATAGTAGTTTTCATACACTACTAAGCCGTTACAAGTAGACTTTCGATTGTTACTAAAATTGTTTCCCAAAGTAGTTTGTAGGTACTACCTTAAACCTTTCACAAGAATGGTTTTAGATCTTTTAAGATCTCCTAAATCCAAAAACTTTCTCTAGAGAATTTACAACCTAAAGATGAAAAAGAATACTCTCACTCAAGCAATAAACAATAACGAACACACTCACAAAAAATGCTTGACTTGATGGAGAGTTTTGAGAGATATCTTAAGCTTATTCTTTAACATTATTTTTGAAGATGTCATATGTAAGCTTTTGACAATTGATCTTCCCTTCAAGATAGATCACTTTTATTTTCACCCCTTTATTAAAGAATGCTTACACAACAAAATATACTCACTTATGGTCATTATTCACTATTTCTCTTTTTAAAATCTGTTGTGCGAGAGTCATTTTATAGGTAGAGACACAAAACTAGCCGTTAGAAAGAATTCTTTCACTATATGTCATAAAGTAGTCACTCAATGTCTGTTGGACAATCTCCACACCCATTGTTGGGTGAGAATACACGTTAATTTCATTGAAACACTCATTGAAACTAGCTGTTAGAGAGAGATTTGTCTTGACACTCCTCTTCTGACTTTCTCAATTTTTAGTTACTAACTCCTTCAATGACTGTTGGACATTCTCAATGCTTATTGGAATTCAACATCAACTCTAGTTGGGATATGAATAATGCCTACTAAAGTTTTCAAAAGGATGTGAACTTAACGTTATGTTTTTCAAGATTTTCTGCAGTTTCTCAATGCCTATTGACTTGTCTTCAATGCCCGTTGAAAAAGGATCCCAACGCCTATAGAATATTTGAACATCTCCCATTGGAAGGTCCATAAACTTTAACTCCGTTGAATGCTTTTTCAACACTCGTTGGTATAAGTCTAATGCACGTGTTGAGACTTTAAGGATTATGTTTATATCAAGTCACTTAGTCCAATGCTTGCTTCAAAAATGCATTGCCTAATGAGGTATCGATAAGCCACGTCCATTATGAAAATGCAACGCCCGTTGTGGAGGTTAAATGGTGAAGCTTAAGTTTTTGCAACATCTAACGCCTGTTGTGCTATGAAAGAGTCATTGGTTGAGGGGTCTAGAAACTTTAACACATATTTGGGTGTCTTTTTAATGCCTATTGAAAGACTTTCACTATCCGTTGGTAAAGTTCAATGTTCGTTGAAGTGCAACAACACCTGTTGGCTCTAAATACTTAGAGTTTTTTTAAAAACTCTTCTTCTACAAGCCTTTGATCAAAAGATTGATGTACCTATAGGATCTTACATATCAACTTAAACAAAGTTAGTTTTTAGATGTGTTTGTAATAATCAAAACAAGCTTGGTTTACTAAAACTCTCAAGCTAGGTCCAACATTCTCCCCCCTTTTTTATGATGACAAACAATCTATTAAGGGTAAATAATCATGCAAGGAATATACATCATATAAATCTTAAGTATAACAGACAAATGCATAGGATATAATAGATGATTTTACTCCCCATTTCGTTTCATTATTTATGCACTGTTAAAACGAGTTAAACATACTAATTTCTTTGCAAAACATATTCATACAAGTTTATATATATATATATATATATATATATATACACACACAGACACACATTTTCTTTGGCTTGCCTTGTTATTTCTCCCCCTTCATTTATGTTCTTTCTTTCATACCAATTTTACTCCCCCTTACTAAAAAACAATTCATAAGCAAAGAAATAACAAAGATAACCTAAGTAAGAATAAACGAGGTGAGGAAATAGTTATATTCATTATAAAAATGTTGTCCCTAGCATCAACATTTTTGAAAAAAATAAAGATAAAAGAAATAAAATAAAGAGAAAATATGCACATGGAGATAAGTGGAGGTGAAGGTCCTAAAGATGGTTCTAAGGCTTGTTCTTAGGCTTAGCTGCTACTTCTGACTTTGTTGGAGAAGTTGGAGTTCCAGGTTGTAAGTTTAGTCCTTTAACTATCCAATTTAGGGTTTGGTTGATATCCTTCATATCCTTTTATTCCTTTTAGTGAAAGGAGATGGTGGAGGATTCAACCTTTTGAACAACATTAGAGATGTTTGCCAGTTGATCAAGGACCTTTTGGTTAAAGTCTAAGAGGGAAGTAGTAGTAGTAGGAGCAGGAGCACGAGTACCCGTCTCGTCCACAGTAGGAATCCCTACTTGAATGGCTTCCTTAACCTTTTCATCATCTTGTTCTGGTTCAAGTACTTCTCTTTCTTATGGAATTCTCTTTATTAGGCTTGAGTTAAGCCTTTGAAGGATCCCCATACTTAACAATATTTTCTCACAAATGGATTCATTGTGTGGCAAATTTTCCAACACCATGTTTCTTGTTTCAAGTTCCCCTTTTTTTGAGGAACCTTTACATACTTTATAATCCAAATGATGTAATGCTCCATCACAAACTCATTTCCCTTGTCCACTTGACCATTTATCCTTTGTATCAAGAATAGGGATGTGTTTATTCTTTGTTTGTTCTTCATGCACCAGAGATAGAAAAAAGTATGTGATGGTGCAATTGCCATTTGATTGTGCTCTGTTGTTGATGTTTTAGGTAGAAAAGGTCTGTGATGGTGTAATTACCATTTGATTATGCTCTGTCGTTGATGTTCTAGGTTATAAACTGATTAGCAATCCTCAAGGCTTGGCTTTTTATCTTTGATGCCTTGCTATTATTACTATTATAGTAGCTCTTCTCGTCTATGATTGACTTACAAAACTGGTTCACATCCACTTTGAAAGTGGAAGGATGCTCTATTATTGTAGTAGTGGTGGCATCAAACTATTTAGCCAATTCATTTGGCCTCAAGGTGTATTTTTATCAAAGAGACTAATGTTAATGGCCCCTTCTTATAAGTATGTATGACACTCACCTCATAGAACTTCTAAAGTAGAGAGAAACTTAATTGTAAGCTCCAAATAAAAGGTCTTTTTTTATGTGACAAAAGGGCTCCCACCCTATCCTTGACATCAACTCTTCTACCTGATCTGCTAACCCATACCTTTGTTTATTAGACCATTCAAAAAACTTGCCTCCCCCAAGATGTCTTTTAAGGAGTTTGAGAGCCAATTCCTTCTTCTTCTCCATTTTAAGGTAGAACTTCTAAAGAATAAGAAGGGTTTGCTATGTTTCTGTCCCCTTCCCTTTTCCTTTTGGTTATTAGATGGATTTGATTTTCTTTAAGGATTGAGGTGCTAATGGTGGTTCAAATGATCTTTTCTTTTGCTATGCAAGCATTGGGGCTAGGTTTTCCTTAGCTTCTGAGCTTGAGTAAGAGAGTTATGTATTTTTTCCTGGCAAGTTGCTTAAATCTCTTGGTTGATATATATATATATATATAGAACTAAAGTGCAGTAAAAACAAAAGTAAAACAACTTTAGGTTTAGGGGGTTTATACAAAAAGGTTGAAGAGGTTCCTGTCTCTTTGAAAAAAATATGACCGTTAGGAGTGTTCAACGACTATCGTGATTCAAACAACGACAGTTGGACATGACCATTTGCTTGATTAAGTAGGTGAATTCATTCAATGATGGTTATTGCTTGCAATGCCCATTGTGTGAAGAACAACGGTTGTTGGAAATTCATAATGATCGTGGGGGTATATCAAAGCATAATGTGGAAATCACAAACAACACAATCGTCGTTGGTAAATTCGTAAAGACCATTGGCCATGTTTTCAAAATAAGGCTAAGTTTAAAATGAATTTTCCAAATAAGCAAACATTTGAAAACTTTATTGATGTAAGTTATTAATCAAACTCAATGACATAATCATGAATTCAATTAATATGGGGACATTTGATTAGGATAATTCATAATTAAAATCTTTAGATTATAAAATTTAAAAACTTTAATCGTAATCATTTCAAGCACAAGTCAAGCAACATATCAATCATCAATCAATCAACAATTAAGCATGAATCATTAAAGATGGAAGAGAAGAACCTGTTGATGTTAACCCAATGTACTTCCATTAATCATTTCAAGTTCTCTTTTGATGAATTACATTCTTTCATCACAAAGAGGTTTAGTAAAAATATCTTATAATTGATGGTTAGTATCAACAAATTTCAATACTATATCACCACAATTAACATGATCCCTAATAAAGTGATGCCTTATATCTATATGCTTACTCCTAGAATGCTGAATGGGGTTCCTAGACAAGTTGATGGAACTTGTGTTATCACATTTAATGCCCACTTGATTTACAATAACCTTGTAATCAAGAAGTTGTTACATCATCCATAGGATTTGAGCAAAGCAAAGACCTGCTGCCACATACTCAACTTTAGCTATAGACAAAGCAACTGAATTTTGCTTTTTGCTTCTATAAGACACTAAGCATTGACTAAGTAATTAATAAGTGCTTAAAGCGCTTTTCCTTTCTAAGGTACAACTAGTGAAATCAACATCTGAAAATGCTTTTAACTTAAAGGAAAAACTCTTAAGATACAAAGTCCTAAGTTAGAAGTACCAATAAGGTATTTAAGTATGTGATTTACAACATGCATATAAGACTCCTTTGGATTAGACTGGTACCTAGCACATAAACACACATTGAACATAATGTCTGGCCTAGATTCTATTAGATAGAGAAGACTACCAATCATACCTCTATACAACTTTTGATCTAAAACTTTGCCATGTTCATCTATGCTTAGCTTGATGTTGGTGCTCATTGAAGTCTTACATAGTTTATTATTCTCCATGCCAAATCTTTTTATTAGTTCCCTTGCATATTTGGCATGGTTGATGAATATTTTCTTTTTCCCTTATTTGATTTGTAATCCAAGAAAGAACTTGAGTTCTCCCATTATACTCATCTCAAATTCACTTTTCATTACTTTGGAAAAATCTTCACACAAGCAAACATTAGTGGCACAAAAAATGATATCATCTACATATATTTGTACAAGTAACAAATCTTCATTTTTCTCTTTATATAAGAGTGTTGCGTCTACCAACACTTTGAAAAACCTTTTATTTACAAGAAAATTGCTCAACATTTCATACCAAGCTCTTGGAGCTTGCTTCAAGCCATATAAGGGTTTGGTGAGCCAGAACACATGGTTAGGAAAATAGTTGCTCTCAATTCCAGGGGGGTTGTTCAACATATATGTTGGACTAGGTTGGTCCAACCTAGGTCAAAGGTCTTTTTTGATCTTAACAATATAAATTGATAAGTTCTAACATCATTCTTAAGTGTTGATTTTGCAGTTTTTAAGAGAGGTTTGCATTGGATTGGATCGGAGTCTAAATCTTAGGTATTGTGAAAGGCATTCTAATTCGTGTCAAGAACCTCTAATTCACAACCGTGACATTGCAAAAGAAATGGATGAACTGGAACTAGACGAATTCGTGGAGCTAATTGCAGCCACAAACTTGCTAAGAAAGATATGAAATTCAAATAGTCTAATTTGCGGTGACAATTACATTGGCAGTCGTAACTGTGACTTTTAAAGTTGATTGGAGGGAACTAAGTCCACAACTAAAGCTTGCCAGATGTTTAAGATAGTTGTTAACATATCAAATTTCATGAGGCAAAAATAGCTTTCGAGACTATGAGCTATTGAAGCAATTTCTCCTTATCAAATAAAAAGATTCATAGTGCTAGTAGCATCCTAGAAGAACTTAAATCTTGACGGCGACTTTTGGTTGGTTAGATGAATGCAATAACTATATTTCTTGGAAGACCAATAACAACATGCCACGTGAACTATCTGTTAGATACAAATGAGGTTCTCCATTGTGATTTCAAATTTTTTAGAGTAAAATGTAATTCACGATCGCAACATAGCAGTTATGACCACAAAATCAGTCTGACATATATTTAATGCAAAATCTACCTAGCTTGACTTAGAGATTTAGACATAGTTTCTTCGTAACATCTCTTTGGTGGTTATTGCCAATAAATACTCCACCAAAAAGACATGAATGCAAAAGAATAACATTGAATATAACCAAACTCTTGTAATTTTATCTCTCAACCTTAAATTCTTTGTATATGAGTTGATATTATTGAGTGTAAGCATTAAACGACATTATTAGGTTTGAGAGTTAGTCTAGCTATAAAACTCTTATATAGGTTAAGTGTAAGCCTCTGGGAAAACACTTAAGAGGTTTTTATGTGAGCCTTAAAACACAAGTTATAAGGTTGTGTATGAGCCATAAAACACAAAGTGTACAAGTTTGGTGTGAGCTTAGAAACACCATTTAGTGATAGTAGAACACCCATTTATGAAGAATTGGGGAGTGGATGTAAGGTTCATTAACACCTGAACCACTATAAAACATTATGTGTTCATCTTTTCCCATACTCTTCCAATCACCAAATTCATTCTCTTCCCTTCAAAATTTTTAAATTCCTACCAATTCAATCCTCCTTTTTAGTGCTTAAGGGCCAACAAGTGGTACCAAAGCAAGGTCTCATTAAAACTCTTAATTGAATGAGTAAAGACATATGACATAAGAAGGAATCCATACCTATCTCAAGCCATACTTTGATGGATCCGACTATATGCATTAGAAGTATAGGATGAAGATATAATTAGACAGTGATATGGTGGACCTTTAGGATATTATGGTAAAAGAATTGAAACCTCCTACTAAGGTGATTAAGGAAAGTGAAGAGTTAATCCTAAGGGAAGAATGGGTGAAAGCTCATAGAAGATCAAATGGAAGAACAAAAGGGCAATGACAATCTTTCTTAGTTCTTTGTCAAGCGAAGAAATAGGAAGAGTTCAATATTGCCTCACAACCTATGAAATTTGGAAAGCTTTGGAGAATTACCATGAAGGCACAACTTTAGTGAAATTCAACAGATTTGGAGATGTATGTGATACAATGGGAGCTATTCATGATGAAAGATAATAAAAGCATCATTGATATGACAAATATACTTTTATCCATCATTACAAACATGAAGAAATTTAAAAGAATACTCACCAATCATGAGGTAAACACCAAACTACTTAATTCCTTATCTCTTGAGAAGTTTGGTGTCAAGGTATGTAGTATTAAAGAGTCAAATCCAAAAATTGGAAAAGTGCCGATAGATGTCCTCATAGGCAAGCTTCTCACTCATGAGTTAGCCTTAAAAAAAGATGACGAGATGAAGAAGATGAGAGGGCAATGAGACAAGAATGACAAAACAAAGAAAAAAACTTTACCTCTCAAAACTTCATCCAAAGACAAAAAAGTAGAGGTTGTCTCAAGTGATGATGATAGTGAAAAAGAAGAGGAGGAAATAGCCATGCTTTATAGAAGGACCAAGGAGCTTATATGAAGAAGAAAAGATAGAAGGAACTTTAAGAAGGCCTCTCCCAAGCTCAAAGGAAAGAAGAGTGAGGTAACATGCTTGAATGTGCCAATCAAGGCCATATCAAGTATGATTGCCCTAAGTTTAAAAAAAGAAGAAAAAGGCCAAAGAAAAAAAGAAAAGCTTTAAAGCTACTTGGGATGACATATTTAGTGAGGAAGATGAAGATGAGGAAAGTGGCAAATCTATTTTTCATGGCATAAGATGACTCTTATAATGAGGTAAGTACTTCACCTCATTCTTGTGAAAATTATGATGCATTTAGATGATGTAGATGAGCTCTTAGAAGCTCTTATTTTGATATATGACAAATATAAGTCACAAATGAAAGCTTACAAAAAGAAAAGCTCAAAATTGGAAAATGAGTTTAAGTCATTAACTGAGTTTGTAAGTGATTTGAGGACTTCAAATGAAGAACTCAAAAAATCTATTGAAAATCTTACTAAATCTTCTTCTCTAAATTTCATGAGAAATGAAAATGATACCTTAAAAGAAGAGGTAATTGGGCTTAGAAATTCCATTTCTAAGTTTGATAAAGGGAAAAAAGCTTTAGATACATTAATTGTATCTCAAAGACCTTCTTTAGTAAGACATGGTCTTGGCTTCTATGGAGCCTCTTCATCATCTACTCTCCCTCTCACTACTTTCATTAGAGCTTCAACACCTCAAACATCTAGTATTGAGGTAGTTGGTAGGAAGATTGTTCATAGCACTAAGCCACCAATGCCCAGGGCAAAGGAAAGGCACATTAAGGCTCAAAGCCTAAGCCTAAAAAGGCTAATCATGCATTCATCTACACTAAAAAACATGCTCACCCAAACACACACAAAAAATTCTCTTATACTCCTAATCATTCATGCATTTGCTCACACTCCCATCATTATAGTTTGAGAAGGCCCCTACGTGTACTAAAGTTATGCATAGGAGAAAGACTTATAAGTCTAAACTCCAATGTCATTATTGCATGGAGTTTGGTCATATAAATATCTTTTGTTATATTAAGAAGGCTCACCTCAAATTGGAAGACCCTTCAAGGCTTAACCCCCAAGGACCTAAGTATGCTTGGGTACCTAAACAAAAGTGATTTGTTTGTTGTGTAGGATTGTATGGTAGCCACCAATGAAGAGATTGATTGGCATGTGGATAGTGAGTGCTCAAAACATATAACAGGCAATAAAAAGTTATTCATAGCCATAAAAGAGAAGGAAGGTGGCAATGTCACTTTTAGGAATAATGCCAAGGGTAGGGTAGTTAGCATTAGGACAATTGGTAAAAATGGTTGTTAACTTATTGATAATGTTCTCCTAGTAGATGATTTACAACACAATTTGCTTAGTGTGAGTCAATTATGTGATAAAGAGAATAAATTCACCTTTGACCTTAGAGAGTGTTGAGTTACCATGTTGGTGGATAAAAAGTTAATCTTTAAGGCTGAAAAGGAGGGTCAATACCTACTTAATCGACTTAGATCATTTATGTAACCAATCTTTCAAGTGTCTTGTGTCCCTTAGCAATGAGGCTTGGTTTTGGCATAAAAGACTTGGTCATGCTAGCATGGAGCTCCTATAAAGCCTATCTAAAAGAGAGCTAATGGAAGGACTTCGATAGCTTAAATTCTCAAAAGACAAGACATATAGACCATGCCAAATGGAAAGAAATATCAATCTTCATTCAAACCAAATAAAGTTGTAAGTATATCTAAACCTTTTTAACTTATCCATATGGACTTAGTTGGACCTACTAGGAGTGCTAGCTTAGGTGGAAAGTATTATGCATTTGTCGTAGTTAATGATTACCCTAGATTTACTTAGGTGTCCTTTCTAGCTTATAAGTATGACACGTTTGATGTTTTTAAAAGTTTTGCAAAAAGAGATCAAAATGAAAAAGGTTACTTCATTTCATCTATAAGGAGTGACCATGGAAATGAATTTCAAAATGAATCTTTTGAAACTTATTGCCTAGAGAATGTGATTTCTCATAACTTTTCAACTCTTAGGACACCACAATAAAATGTTATTATAGAGAAGAAAAATAGAACATTAATAGAGATAGCTAGAACCATGCATAATGAGTATTCTTTACCTAATTACTTTTAGGCTGAAGCCATTAATACTTCTTGTTATATTGCTAATTATGTTTTTAAAAGACCCATTCTTAACAAAACCTCTTATAAGCTTTGGAATGGTAGAAAATCTAAGTTGTCATACCTTTTTAAGTGCAAATGCTACATCTTAAATGCCAAGGACAACCTTGGAAAATTTAATTCTAAGATAAATGAAGGTATTTCTCTAGGTTATTCCACATATAGTAAGGCTTATAGGATATTCAATAAAATTATTATGATTGTTGAGAAGTCAATGAATATTGTGTTTAATGAATCTAGTAAACTTAATCCTAAAAAGGGTTCTTTTGTTAATAGTCTTACATGTGACTTTCAGAAAATGGAGTTAGAGTCAACTTCAAGAGAAATGGTTATAGACCTTGATGAAAAGAAGTCATCAAAAGAAGAAAAGAAATCCCAACCACAACAAGCAAAAATTCTAGCTCAAGATCTTTCTAAAGATTGGAGATTCTCTTAACATCACCCAAAGGATCTAATTATTGGTGATACATCTAAGAGAGTGAGTACTAGATCTCAACTTCATGCATTAGACAATAATCTTATGTTTGTTTCTCAATTTAAGCCAAAATCAATTGATGAGGCTTTGATGATGAAAGTTGAGTGATTGCCATCCAAGAGGAACTCAACCAATTTGAGAGAAAAAAAGTATGGGAACTTATTCTTAGGCCTAAGGAACACCTTATTGTGGGATGCAAGTGGGTGTTTAGTAATAAGTTAGATGAGCAAGGTTTCTATTCGACTAGGTTGGTTTAGCCTAAGTCATGAGCCTCTTTTGATCTTAAAAATAGAGATTGATCAGTACTAATACTTTCATTTAGTGTTGTTTTGCATATTATAAGTTATTTTTTTATTCGAAGTTGGATGAAATTCAAAATCTCCAACCTTTTAAAGTTCACTCAAATTCACAGTATGTATATTATAAATTGTGACCGCGAATCAATCATAAGGATGGATGAAGCTAGGCTAAAGGAATTCACGGGCAAATTCGTAGTCGCAATATAGCTGAAGGAAGTGAGGTTGAGTCAACAGAGGAATTCACAGTGGGTATCGCATCCAGATTTGCGACAATGACTTTCATAGTGACAAAGAAGGGAACCAAAGTCATAGCCACAGCATGCCAAGTGTCCTTGATTACTGTTGAAGCTCAAAAATCATGAGGGCAAATATTTGGTAACGACCACAACTTAAGGAGTTGTAGTTTCCTCACCAAGCAGAGGAATTCATGGTCTCAGTCGTGCCCAAGACATAGTTATCTCGCAATCGCGACTTTTGATAGTTTTTATAATGCAATGACTATATTTTCTTAGATCACTAATGGAAAACTGACACGTGGACTAGCGTTAGACATAAACAGGGTTTATTGCCAAAATTTTTTGGTCCACAATAGAAATTGGAAATTCATGATCGCGACTTTCGCCTGACAAGCATTTAATGGTAAATCTGCCTAGTACATCTTAGAGATTTGTTGATAGTTTTAGACTAACATCTCTTTGGTGGATATGAGCTATAAATACTCCACCAAACATATGTAAATGCAAAATAATTCATTAATTTGTAACCAAACTCTTGCCTATTTGCTACTCAATCTTTCATTCTCATGTATATGTTGTTAATTGCTAGGTGTGAGCAATAAACACCATTGTAAAGAGGTTGAGAGTTAGTCTAGAGTCAAAACTCTTGTGAAAGGTTTTAGTGTGAGCCTGCAAAACACTTATGAGAGGTTTTGTGTGAGCCTAGAAAACACAACGTGTGAGGTTTTTGTGTGAGCCATTAACTCAAGTTGTAAATGTTTGGTGTGAGCTTAGAAACATAAGTTGAGTTAAGTAAAACACCTAATTGTAGAAAATTGGGGAGTAGACGTAGGGTTTGTTAATACTCGAACTACTATAAACACTTTTGTCAATTTTTCTCTTCTCCTTCACAACTACTTAAACACATTTATCTTTCATTTTAATTTTTAATCGACCACCAATTCAATCCCCCTTCTTGATGCCTTACGCCAAAAAATGGTATTAGAGCAAAGTTTCACTAAAAACCTTTATTGAGTGAGTAAAGATTAATGGAACAAGAAGAAATCCATACACACCTCAAGCCTTATTTTGATGGAGTTGACTATACTCATTGGAAGTATATGATGAAGATCTATCTAGACAATGATGTGGTGGATCTATGGGATGTTGTTGTTAAAGAATGGAAGCCACCCACTAAAGTGGTAGATGAGAGTGAAAAGTTAATCCCTAGAGAAGACTGGGTTAGAGCACACAAAAGATCCAATGGCAAACACAAAAGAGCCATGTCAATCCTTCTAAGTTCTCTATTAAGAGAAGAAATTGGAAGGGTGCAACATTGCCAAACTACTCATGGAATTTAGAAAGCATTGGAGAACTATCATGAGGGCACCACCTTAGTGAAATCTAACAATCTTCAGATGTACGTAACAGAATGAGAGTTATTCATGATGAAAGAGGATAAGAGCATAACAGATATGACAAATCGGCTCCTAGCTATTGTCACTAAAATGAAAAAGTTTGGTAGGGTTCTCACAAATCATGAGGTAAACTCTAAAATTCTAAAGTCTTTACCTCTTGAGAAATTTGGTGCTAGAGTATGTAGTATCCAAGAGTCCAACCCAAAAATAGGGAAGGTGCCAACAGATGTCTTGATAGGCAAACTTTTTACTCATGAGTTGGCATTAAAAAAGGATGAGGAAATGAAGAAAATGAGAGGCCAAGGAGAAAAATCTGAAAAGTAAGAAAGAAAGACATTGACACTCAAATCATCTTCAAAGGAAAAGGAAGTAGAAATAACCTCAAGTGAAGAGAAGAGTGACAATGAGGACGAGGAACTTGCAATGCTCACTAGAAGGACCAATGAGCTTATTAGAAAAAGAAAACAAAAAAGGAACTTCAAGAAAACAACTCCTAATCCTAAAGAGAGATTAATCGATGTCACTTGCTATGAGTATGGCAAGCAAGGCCACATTAAGTATGATTGCCCTAAGCTAAAGAAGAAGAAGAAAGGGGACAAAGAGAAGATGAAAAGCTTTAAATCCACTTGGGATGATAGCTTAAGTGGAGATGAAGAAGAAAAGGAGATTACTAACATATGTTTCATGGCTTAAGAGGACTCTCCTAATAAGGTAAGCAATTCATCTCGTTTTAATTCTAAATATGATGATTTAAATGATATAGATGATGAGCTTCTAGAAACTCTCACAATGAAATGTGACAAATATAAGTAATAAATGAAGACTTACAAGAGGAAGTACATAAAATTAAAGGATAATTATAAATACCTTAATAGCCTTGTAAGTGAACTGAGGACTTCAAATAAAGAACTCAAAAAATCTATGAAAAATCTTTCCATAATCATCTTCATCTCTAGCTTTATTAAGAAAAGAGAATGACTTTTTAAAGGGAGAAGTCATTGAGCTTATATGCTATATCTCTAAATTTCATAAGGGTAAGGAAGCTTTGGATACACTCATAGTATCACAAAGGCCTTCCTTGATTAGGCATGGTCTAGGTTTCAATGAAGCCTCAACCTCCACTCTTACACTTACTACATTCGTTAGAGTGCAACACCTCAAACTTCAAGTATTGAGGTTGTTGGAAAGAAGAGTGCTTAAAGCACTAAACCCCCAGTGCCTAAGGGCAAATGGAAAGTGCAACAAGGCACAAAGTCTATTTCTAAAAGGACTAATCAAGCTTTCATATACAATAAGAAGCATGTTAATCCCAACACACAAAAAATTCACATTTGTATCCATACATGCATGCTCATGTTCTCACACACATCATATTGGTATGAGAAAATCCCCCACTCATACCAAGATAATGCATAAGATAAGACATATAAGTCTAAGCTTTAATGCCATTATTGCATGAGATATGGACACATTAATGTTTATTATTACATTAGGAAGGCTCACCTCAAATTGAAGGACCTTCAATACCTAACCCCCTAGGACCTAAGTACCCTTGGGTACCAAAGAAGATATTATTTATTTGCATTGTATAGGGGTGTTTGACAGCCACCAATGAATCAAATGATTGGCATATGGATAGTGGATGCTCAAAACACATGATAGGCAATAGGAAGCTATTCATGGCCCTAAAGAAAATGTTACATTTGGTAATAATGCCAAGGGTAAGGTAACTGGCATTGGAACCATTGGTAAGAATGATGACTCTTTAATTAATGATGTTTGTTAGTTGATGGCTTGCAACATAATTTGCTAAGTGTAAGTCAATTATGTGACAAAGGTAATAAAGTCACCTTTGACCCTAGAGAATGCCAAGTTACCATATTAATGGATAAAAAAGGTTGTTTTCAAGGGTGAAAGAAAAGGCAATACCTATCTAATTAATTTAGACAATTTGGCTAACCAATCTTTTAAGTGTCTTATGTCTCTTAGTAATGAAGCTTGGCTATGACATATAAGACTTGGACATGCTAGCATGGAGATCTTACAAAGCTTATCTAAAGGAAAGCTAGTGGCAGGTCTTCCCAAGCTAAGTTTCTCAAAAGACAAGACATGTGGTCCTTGCCAAATGGGGAAGCAACATCAATTTACCTTCAATGCTAAAAATGTTGTAATCACATCTAGACCCCTTCAACTAATTCATATGGACTTGATAAGACCTACTAGGAGTGCTAGTTTAGGTAGAAAATATTATGCACTAGTCCTATTTGATGATTATTTTAGGTTCAGTTACGTGTCCTTTCTAGCTCATAAATATGATACCTTTGATGCTTCCAAAAGTTTTGTAAAAGAATTCAAAATGAAAAGGGTTACTTCATTTCTTCTCTAAGAAGTGACCATGGAAAGGAATTTCAAATTGAAGCTTTTGAATCATATTGTTTAGAGAATGGGATTTTCCATACTTTTTCAACCTTTAGAACACCATAACAAAATGGTATTGTAGAGAGGAAAAATAGAACACTAGTAGAGATGGCTAGAACTATGCTCAATGGGTATTCTTTACCAAATTACTTTTGGGCCGAAGCCATTAATACTTCATATTATATTGCAAATAAAGTTTTTAAACAACCTATTCTTAATAAAACATCTTATGAGCTATGGAATGGTAGAAAACTCAAGATATTATACCTAAGAGTATTTGGAGGCAAGTGCTATATATTGAACACCAAGGATAATCTTAGGAAATTTGACTAAAAAACTAATAAGGGTATATTCTTCGGTTATTCCTCCTCTAGTAAGGCTTATAAAGTTTTTAACAAAGTTTTATGGTTGTTAAAGAGTCTATGAATGTTGTTTTTGATGAATCTAGTAAACTTGATCTTTGAAAAGGTTTTTTTATTGATGATCTTGTAGGTGACTTTGAAAAATTAGAGTTGGAGCACACTACAAGAGAGGAAGACAAAAAAAAAAAAAAAAGATAAAGGTGAATCATCAAGAGTAGATGAGGAACCATAACATCAATAAGAAGCATTGCCAAGTCAAGATCTACCCAATGATTGGAGATTCTCTACCATTACCCCAAAGACTTAATTATTAGTGATACTTCAAAGGTGTAAATACTAGATCTTAACTTAATCTTTTAGATAATAATCTTGTCTTTGTTTCTCAATTTGAGCCAAATTCAATTGATGAGGTTCTTGATGATGAGAGTTAGGTGATTGCTATAAAAAAGGAACTCAATCAATTGGAGAAAAATAATATATGGGAACTTGTTCCTAGGCCTAAAGAACACCCAATTGTAGGTTACAAATGGGTGTTTAGAAACAAGTTAGATGAGCAAGGATTTATCACTACGAATAAAGCTAGATTGGTTGCAAAAGGTTACAACCAAGAGGAAGGTATAGACTATGATGAAACCTATACCCCCGTTGCAAGGTTAGAGGCCATTATGATTCTTTTAGCGTATGCATGTCATATGAATTTTAAACTTTTCCAAATGGATGTCAAAAGTGCTTTTCTAAAATGGGGTTATTGAGGAAGAAGTTTATGTTGAACAACCTCCTGGTTTTGAATCACATAGTTTTCCAAATTATGTTTTTAAATTGAATATAACCTTATATGGGTTGAAACAAGCTCCATGAGTTTGGTATGAAAAGGTTAGCTCATTGCTTTTGAAAAATGATTTTGAAAAGGGAAAGGTAGACATAACTTTATTTGTAAAAAGGCACAAACATGATACACTAATAGTACAAATTTATGTTGATGATATCATTTTTGGTGCTACTAATGAATCTCTTTGTGAGGTTTTGCTAAGTGTATGACTAAGGAATTCGAGATGAGCATGATGAGAGAGCTTAAGTTTTTCCTTGGTCTATAAATCAAGCAAACCAAAGAAGGGATCTTCATCAATCAAGCTAAATACACAAAGGACATACTATGTTTAATATATGTATGTGTGCTAGATTTCAATCTTTACTATATCCATGAGTGGTACCATCAAATTGGACAAAGATGCATCGGGTAAGACAATTGATGAAAAGAGATATCAAGGTATGATTGGTTCTTTACTATATCTTACTACTTCTAAACCTAATATTATGTTTAATATATGTATGTGTGCTAGATTTCAATCTTGTCCCAAAGAATCACATTTAAATGTTGTTAAAAGAATTTTTAAATATTTGCATGACACTTTACACTTAGGTCTATGGTACCCTAGAGATTCATCTTTTATTCTTATAGGATACTCGGATGCGAATTACATTGGTAGTCTATTAGATATAAAAAGTACTTTTGGAACTTGCCAATTTGTAGGAGAATGCTTAGTGTCTTGGTTTAGCAAAAAGCAAGTTTCAGTTGACTTACCCACTACCAAAGCTGAGTATGTAGCTATGGGTTATTGTTGTACCCAAGTGCTTTAGATGAAACAATAATTAAAGGATTACGATGAAGTTTTTGATCACATTTCTATCAAATATGACAACACTAGTGCGATTAATCTCTCTAAGAATACCATCCAACACTCTAGGAACAAACACATAGATATTAGACATTATTTTCTTAGAGATCATGTCTAAAATGGTAATGTTATGTTAGAATTTATAGACACAATTCATCAACTTGTAGATATATTCACTAAACCTCTAAATGAAGAAAGGTTGAACTTCATTAAGAGAGAATTGGGAATGCTTGATGGAAGCTCTTTAAAGTGAAAAGCTTGATCATTGTTTGATTGCCATATGTTTGGTTGTCTGTGATATTTATCTTGGGATGTCTTAAATTTAAATGCAATTATGCTTTTCTATGTTAAATTGCATAAATTAAGCATCAATATATTAAGTAAATCACAACTTGAAATGTCAAATTTTGCTTTTTCATTATCCTTCTTGCCTTGTAATTCGCAGTCACTATCCTTGACTCACGGTTGCGAATTATAGGATCATCTTACTCGACTGACAACCATCAATTCGCAGTTGCAACTTTTGCTCTCCATCGTGAATCCTATCAAAAATTAAACTATTTGACCATTGTATGTGCCAGTTCTCGAAGATTTTTTGTCCGTTACAATTTTTAGAAATAGCAGTCACAAATTTGAATTAACGATCGTGATTTCTAGTAACAGCTACACATTAATTTGATTTGACCATCAACCATTTCCAACCCTTCATTAATCACATTCTAGCCATTTATACCCTTTCAATGGCTATATAAACGCCCTAAACAATGATGTTAGACTAGGTTATTCAAACTTAAGTCAAAGCTCTCTTTTGATCTTAACAATATAGATTGAAAGTTCTAATGTCAATTTTAAGTGTTATTTTTACAGTTTATAAGAGTTATCTTCAATGGAAGTCAAAATCTCCATCTTTTAGAAGAACATCCAAATTCGCAGTCAATATCCCTTAAATGGCGACCGCGACACTGTTATAGGAATGGATGAAGCTGGGTCAGAGGAATTCGTGGTCGAATTCGCAGCCCCGAATCAACTAAAGGAGCCTTGGTTGAATTACAGAGAAATTTGCGATCTCAGTCACGCCAAGACACAGTGATCTTGTGACCGCAACTTTTAAGAGTGGTTAGAACACAATGACTATATTTTCCTAGGTGACCAACAGAAAACTGACACGTGGACTAGCCGTTAGACACAATTAGGGTTTTCAGCTGTAATTGGAAATTCGTGACCACGAAAGAGCGATAGCGATTGTGACTTCCACCTGACAAGCATTTAATGTTGAATCTGCCTAGTACATCTTAGAGATTTATTGATAATTTTAGAGTAATGTATCTTTTATGGATGTGGGTTATAAATACTCTACCAAACTGATGTTAATGCAAGAGAAAAACTATTGGTAGTGCCAAAACTTTTCCAAAGTTATTTCTCAACTTTAATTCTTTATTTCTTTATACATAGTTTAGTGTGAGCTTTAAACACCTTTTGGGTTGGGTTTGAGACTTATCCCTTGTATAGAAAACTCTTGTATAGGTTTGAAAGAGCCTTAGAAAACTCTTGTATAGGTTGAGTGTTAACTTTGGGAAAACATTTATAAGGTTTGGTATGAGCCTAAAACACTAGGTTGAGTGTGAGCCTTGGAAAACACTTGTAAGGTTTGGTGAAAGCCTAAACACTAAGTTGAGTGTGAGCTTGTAAACACTAGAGATTGAGTGAAATATCCAATTGGTGAATTGGAGTGGATGTAGGGTTGGTTAATACTCGAACCACTATAAAACTCTTATGTACATTCTTCTCTCACCTTTTCTCTAATCTTTCATTCTTGTGTGCTTCCTCTAAAATCAAAAGTGCAAATTTGCCACCAGTTTAACCCCCCCTTCTTGGTGCACTAGGGATAACACTTGGTATCAGAGCCAAGTCTCAATTCAAGCCTTAATTGTGTGAGAAAAGATCAATGGCACAAAAAGGAGTCCACTCTCATCTTAATCCCCACTTTGATGGTAATGATTATGTTATTTGGAAGTATATAATGGAGATCTATCTTGATAATGATCTGATCAACTTATGGGATTATCTTGAAAAGTGGAAGCCTCTAACAAAGATGGTTGAAGGAGTAGAGGTGGCAATTGCAAGAGAAGAATGGAGTGAAACTTAAAGGAAAAATTTTGGGAAGAACAAAAAGGGCAATGACTATTCCCCTAACCTTCATGTCAAGAGAAGAAATTGAAAGAATCCAACATTGCCAAACTGCCCATGCCATATGAAAATCATTAGAAAAGTATCATGAGGGCACAACTCTTGTGAAATCAAGTAGGTTAGAGATGTATGTGACAGAGTGGAAGTTTTTCATGATGAAAGACCATGAGAGCATCACCAAAATGACAAATAGACTACTCTCTATTGTCATAAACATGAAAAGGTTTAGAAGGATTCTTACCAACTGTGAGGTAAACACTTAAATCCTTAAATCTCTTCCATTAAGTAAATTTGGAGCAATAGTATGCAACATTTAAGAGTCCAATCTAGAGATTGGGAAAGTGCCAACTGATGTCCTCATTGGTAAACTGCTAACTCATAAGATGGCTCTTAAGAAAGATAAAGAGATAAAGAAGCTGAGAGAATAGAGATACAAAGAGGAAAAGAAAGCTCTGGCCTTCAAAGCTCAAAAAGATTATTCAAGCTCAAGTGACTCCAATAAAAGTGATAAAAAAAGAAAAAGAGCTTGCCAAAATATCAAGAAAGACCAAGGAATTGATGAAAAAGAGAAAAGAAAGAAGATCCAAGGAAAATCATCTTCCTATCATCACAAGGAAAAGAAGAAGACCTTTAGGGCTACTTAGGATGATGATTTAAGTGATGAAGATGGAGATGAAGCAACAAACTTTTGCTTCATGGCTGAAGAGGACTCTTCCAAAGAGGTAAGTACTTCTCCACACTCTTATGATGATTATGATGCATTTGATGATATAGATGAAGAGCTTTTAGAAGCTCTCACTTTGAAATGTGACAAATATAAGTCACAAATGAAAACTTACAAGAAAAAATGTTCC
>CATIWR010088267.1:0-15683 GCA_949677035.1 Omphalea diandra | reverse complement strand
TAGGACCCAAGTATGCTTGGGTACTTAAGAAAAGGTGACTAACTATTATTATGTAGGGGAGTGTGACAACCACCAAATCAAGCAATTGGCATGTGGATAGTGGTTGTTCTAGAACTTACTTTCTTTTTTCTTTGGTTATTCTTTTGGCCCCCCCCCCCCCCCCCCCCAAGACTCAAGAGCCAAGGTTCAAAGAGCAAATTATGCTTACATTTATAACAAGAAGCATGCTTAAACACACTCATTAACAATTCTCTACTACTTCTCATTACACATGCACATGCATGCATTCACATAATCAAAGCATGAGAAGGCCTCCTACTTATACTAAGTTTGTGCATAGGAGAACGACTCCTAAGTCTAAACTCTAATGTCATTATTGCATGAAATTTAGGCATGTTAATATTCATTGTTTATTAGGAAGGCTCACCTCAAATTAGAGGACCCTTCAACTCCTAACCTCCTAGGACCCAAGTATGCTTGGGTACTTAAGAAAAGGTGACTAACTATTATTATGTAGGGGAGTGTGACAACCACCAAATCAAGCAATTGGCATGTGGATAGTGGTTGTTCTAAGCATATGACTGGAAATAGAAAGCTATTCACGACATTGAAGGAAAAAGAAGGTGGAGATGTCACATTTGGTAACAATGCCAAGGGTAAGCTAATTGGAATTGGAACCATTGGTAAGAATGGTTGTTCCTTAATTGATAATGTTTTATTAGTTAGCAATTTACAACATAATTTGTTGAGTATAAGTCAATTGAGTAACAAAGGTACTAAAATCACCTTTAATCCTAGGGAATGCCGAGTCACCACATTAGTGGATGATGAGGTTATTTTCAAGGGTGAAAGGAAAGACAATACTTACTCAATTGACTTAGAAAATTTGGCTAATCAATCTTTTAAGTGTCTTATGTCTTTGAGCAATGAAGCTTTATTATGGCATAGAAGGCTTGGACATGCAAGCATGGATCTTCTTCAAAGCTTATCTAAAGGAAAGTTGGAGGAAGGCCTTCCCAAGCTAAATTTCACAAAAGATAAGACATGTGGTCCTTGCCAAATGGGGAAGCAACATCAAGCCTCCCATACAGCTAAAAATGTTGTAAGTTCTTCTAGACTTCTTCAACTAGTTCGTATGGACTTGATAGGACCCACTAAAAGTGCTAGCTTAGGTGGAAAGCATTATGCACTAGTCCTAGTTGATGATTACTCTAGGTTTACTTAGGTGTCCTTTTTAGCTCATAAGAATGATACTTTTTATGCTTTCAAGAGTTCAAAATGAAAAGGGTTACTTCATTTCTTCAATTAGAAGTGACCATGGAAAGGAATTTCAAAATGAGTCTTTTAAAACTTATTATTTAGAGAATAGAGTTTTCCATAATTTTTCAACTCCTAGAATACCACAACAAAATGGCGTTGTAGAGAGAAAAAATAAAACAGTAGTAGAAATGGCTAGAACCATGCTTAATGAGTATTCTTTACCGAATTACTTTTGAATACTTCATGTTATAGTGCAAATTGAGTTTTTAAAAGACCCATTCTCAATAAAACATCTTATGAGCTGTGGAATGGTAGAAAACCCAAGATATCATACCTAAGAGTATTTGGGTGTAAGTGCTATATTTTAAATACCAAGGATAATCTTAGGAAATTTGATTCCAAGACCAATAAAGGAATATTCTTAGGCTATTCCACCTCTAGCAAGGCATATAGAGTCTTCAATAAGAGTTCAATGGTAGTTGAAAAGTCTATGAATGTTATTTTTGATGAATCTAGTAAACTTGATATTGGGAAATGTGTTTTTATTGATGATTTTGTAGGTGACTTTAAAAAGCTGGACTTGGAAGACACTACAAGAAGAGAGGATAAAAACAAGGAAGGAGGTGAATCATTAAAAGAAGATGAGGAGCTACAACATCAACAAAGAGATGAGCCAAGCCAAGATCTACCTAAAGATTGAAGATTTTCCAAATATCACCTCAAGGACTTGATCATTGGTGATACCTCCAAGTGTGTAAGTACTAGATCACAACTTCATCTTTTAGATAATAATTTTGCTTTTATTTCTCAACTTGAGCCAAAATAATTGATGAGGCTCTTGGTGATGAGAGTTGGGTGCTTGCTATGTAAGAGGAACTCAACCAATTTGAGAGAAACAAGGTATGAGAACTTGTCCCGAGGCCTAAGAACACTCTATTGTAGGTTGGAAATGGGTGTTTAGGAACAAGTTAGATGAGCAAGGTCTTATAACAAGGAATAAAGCTAGATTGGTTGCTAAGGGATACAACCAAGAGGAAGGCATAGATTATGATGAGACTTTTGCCCTCGTTGCAAGATTGGAGGCCATTAGGATACTTTTATCTTTTGCATGTCACATGAATTTCAAGGCTTTTCAAATGGATGTTAAAAGTGCATTTTTGAATGGAATTATTAAGAAAGGAAGTCTATGTTGAACAACCTCCTGGTTTTGAGTCACATTGTTTTCCAATTCATGTTTTTAAATTGAACAAAGCCTTTATATGGATTGAAACAAGCTCTAAGAGCTTGGCATGAAAGGCTTAGTTCATTTCTTTTGAAAAATGATTTTGAAAAAGGAAAGGTGGACACTGCATTGTTTATTAAAAGGCACAAATATGATACACTAATTGTATAAATTTATGTTGATGATATCTTTTTTGGTGCTACTAATGAGTCTCTTTATGAGGATTTTGCTAAGTGTATGAGTAGGGAATCTGAAATGAGCATGAGGGGAGAGCTCAAGTTCTTTCTCGGTCCACATATCAAACAAACCAAAGAAGGGATCTTCATCAACCAAACCAAATACACAAGGGAGATACTCAAGAAGTTTGGCATGGATGGTTGCAAAGTAGCCAAAACCCCTATGAGTGGTACCATCAAGCTAGACAATAATGAATCGGGTAAGATGATAAATGAAAAGAGATATTGAGGTATGATCGAATCTCTACTTTATCTTACTGCTTCTAGGCCTGATATCATGTTTAGTGTATGTATGTGTGCTAGGTTCCAATCCTCTCATAGAGAATGTCATTTAAATGATGTTAAAAGAATTTTTAAGTATTTGCATGACACAATTCACTTAGGGTTATGGTATCCTAGGGATTCATCCTTTAGTCTCATAGGGTATTCAGATGCGGATTATGCGGGTGGTTTATTAGATATAAAAAATACTTTCAAGACTTGCCAATTTGTAGGAGAATGCCTAGTATCTTGGTTTAGCAAAAAACAAGTATCAGTTGCCTTATCCACCGCAGAATCCAAGTAGGTTGCTAAGGGTTGTTGTTGCACTCAAGTCCTTTGGATGAAATAATAATTGAAGGATTTTGGCAAAGTGATTGATCACATTCTTATTAAATGTGACAACACTAGTGTAATCAATCTTTATAAGAATCCCATCCAACACTCTAGGAGTAAACACATAGATATTAGACACCATTTTCTTAGAGGTCATGTGCAAAAGGGTGATGTTGTGTTAGAGTTTATTGACACAAATCATCAACTTGCAAATATTTTTACTAAACCTCTCAATGAAGAAAGAATGAACTTCATTAAGAGAGAATTAGGAATGCTTAATGGAAGCTCCCTAAAGTGAAAATTTGATCTTATGTATTACTTATATGTGTATTGATTGTATGTCTTGTGTTCTCTTTGTGACAAATTCCTAGTGGATCATAATTTTGATTCTTTCAAAACTTATTTTTTCATTCTTATCTTTGTTGACTCATAATTTGTGATCGCTATCTTCTCTTCATGGTTGCGAATTACAAGTCCTAGTCACCTGGCTATCAAACATTAAATTATGGTCACGAGAATCAAGCTCCACCGTGAATTTTGGTCAAGAATTCAAATTTTTGATCGTTGTAGCCTGTGCTCCCTAGGAAAATTTGTCCGTTACTCACTTTTTTTAGAAATCGCGGTCGTGATACCTAAATTTACGGATGCAAATTTGAGTAACTACCAAGCCATTAAGTGATTTGACTGCCAACCATTTTCAACTCTTCATTAATCAATTTCTAGCCATTTCTAGCTGTTTGTACACCCCTTCAATGGCTATATAAACCCTCTAAACAATGATTCTTATCACTTCATCCTGCTAAAAAACTCTTATCCTTCCAAATCTCTTTAAACTCTTTAAATCCTCTTCATCTTCTATAATGGCTCTGAAGAAGATCTCAAGAGCAAATAAAGGCAAGACTGTGGCTCAGCCATCTGCACCCCTTGCACTCCATCTAATGAAAGGCATCACAAAGGAGAAGAAAAAACACTATAAGGCAAATTCTTCAAAGACCATCCTCCTCAACAAAATGCCTTTGACCTTTCTATTAGAGACTTTGGGCATCAACGTTGAGATTAGTGCATTCCTTTCCAACTTGGGCTGAAATGAGTTTATCTTTTAGGATGAACCCAGTTACGAAGAAGTTGTGAGGGAATTTATGTGCGCAGTCCAACTGAGTCACAAAGCTAATTCTCGAGAGGGGCAATACGGGTTAGTATTCTGGGCTTTTGGCAATCCATTTTTCATTACCTTTGAACAACTTTCCTCTTTTTTAATCTTCCAGTCGAAGAAAATATTCTTTTTATTATCTCTGCACTTGTTATTTATTCTGAATTCTGGTAGAAAATTTCTATTAAAACTAAACATGACCCTACAACTTCCTTGGCCAAACACATTAAAACCCTACCTCTTTGGATACTCCATCATATCATCACCTTTTTCGTAAATGCAAGAGGTGATGGTAATGAGAAAGTATCTAAAAAAGACTTGGCCTTTTTATTTTGCCTTGTCAAAAACAAACCTATTCAAACTAACAGGTAT
This sequence comes from Omphalea diandra, assembly GCA_949677035.1. Lineage (NCBI taxonomy): Eukaryota > Viridiplantae > Streptophyta > Magnoliopsida > Malpighiales > Euphorbiaceae > Omphalea > Omphalea diandra. Next base: position 10,849 of record CATIWR010088267.1, on the reverse strand, counting down.
CTTGTGGATCAATTGATCCACATGAGTACCAAACCCAAAAGCCAATTCCTTCTACCTTCACACATCACTACGATCTATCGCTTTATTAGGGCACTTAATGAGAAAAATGAAAAATTCCTCACCAAGAAACTCCTTTCTTCTTAGAACTTTCTTAACCTCACTTATCTTATCAACGCCAAAGCCATACACCTTGATACATATGCCTATACAATGGGTGCTTTTAGGGCTAAGAAAATGGAAACCTCCCAAGCCTTCAAGAGGAAGAGGCTCATCATTGAAGAAGGAGCACCTCCAGTCCCCCCTCCTCAACCAAACCCAAATCCAAGCTGTCTCTTGCCACCATTAACAAAAAAGTAGACAAGATGATGAGAATGATGAAGAGGCAATTCCTATTTCTCTCACATCTTCATAGTGACATGGTGGATTTGCAAAAAAAGTTAGGTGTTCCTCCTTGCCATCTTCTAGACTATATTGAATTTGAAGATACTTAAGAAGAAGAGGGCAATGATGAAGTTGAGGATGAAGATGAAGAAAAAAGTGCCGATAGTGAAGAGGTAGAAGAAACTTCTGGAAATGATGATGACTCTCGAACATAGGGATTCCTAGTACTTTCTTTTTTTGTTTTTAAATGAAAAACTTATGATCCCACAGTTTGTTTATGAATAAATAAGATATGTTTCTTTGAAATTCCTTGTCTAATGTGATTGATTGAATTTACTTTTATGAGAGCATTCTTATTAATTTTGCTCTTTATGAACACTTATCTATTTGTTATGTATGTGTTCTTTTCCCTTATGCACCCTCTTTTTGATCTTGCTAAAGGGAGAGAGATATAAATAAGAAAGAATCTAAGTCTAAGGGGGAAAGAAAATAACTTGTAAATAATAAGCACAAGTTGAGGAGGAGCATCATATTATCTTACTTAGGATTTTTTTAGAAATTTCACTTTTATTGATTGAATGCCATACTTAGAAAATTTCAACTTAAGCATTCATTGAATCATATTACTACTCCAACTTCACATTCATGCATTATTTTCCCTTAGGATCAATCTAAGTTGTTAAAATAAAAAAGAAGGAGATTGTTGGACTAGGATTATTAATCATAGGTCTTGGACCTCTATTGATCTTGACAAAGGAGATTGATCAATTCTAATGTCTCCATTAAGTGTTGTTTTGCAGAATTAAGTTAGATTTTCAAGTGGAAGTTGGATGGAGTTCATAATCTTTAAGAAGGCAAAGTTCATCCAAATTTGCGTCAGAGACTTCTAATTTACAACCGTGACTTAGCTTTAAAACAGGGTGAAACTAGGCTAGATGAATTTATGGGCATCATCGTTGCCACGACTTACCCAAAGATGGGAGTGTCAAAGTCACACACGAATTCGCGGTCACTGTCGAGTCTCAGTCGTAACCGTGAAATTCATAGTGATTGAAGAGGGAACCAGGTCCATAAACAAAATGTGACAAGTGTCCTGGGTATCCATTGAAGAACAAAATTTGCGAGGACGACATTATGGGTAGCGACTGTGATTCATGAAGATGAAGATTATCCTTCAAACAAAAGAATTTGCATCCTAAGTCGTGCCCTATATAAGGAAAAATTGCGATCATAACTTTTATGGGCAGTTTGAAAGCAACGACTATATTTTCCTGATGGACCAATGAGGAGACGACACATGGACTAGCCATTAGACACAAACAGGGTTTTTCGCTGCAATTTTTAGCTCCCGTATGGAAATTGGGATGTTGCGACTGCGAATCCTCAATAGCGACCGTGACTCTCGCTTGTCATGCAATTAATGTAGAATCTGCCTATCATGATTTTGAGATTTAATGAACTTCATAGTGTAACGGCTCTTTGGTGGGTATGAGTTATAAATACTCTACCAAACAGATGTAAATGCAAGAGAATTCATTAACTTGTAACAAATCTCTTGTAAATTTGCTACTCATTCTTTTTATTCTTTAAGTGATTGTTTGGTGTGAGCATAAACACCAATTATAATAGGTCTAAGTGTGAGCCTGTAAAAACACTTGAGAAAGGTTTTAGTGTGAGCCTGTGAAAACACTTGAGAGAGGTTTTAGTGTTAGCCTTAGAAAACACATGTAAGAAAGGTTGTTATGTGAGCCTTGAAAACATAAAATGTAAAAGTTAGGTGTGATCTTGAAAGCACCATTTTGAGTGAGTGAAACACCCAATTGCGGAGAATTAAGAAGTGGACATAGGGTTGATTAATACTCGAACCACTATAAATCTTTGTGTCTTTTTCCTACTCTTCTTTTATCCTCATTTTAATTTTTATTTAAACACCTATTCAACCCCCCTTCTTGGTGCCTAGAGCCAACAATAAGTCTCAAAGCAATAAAACAAAACTTCAGCAAAAAAAAAAAAAAAAAAGGATTGATAGATGCTTATGATGAAAACCCTCTACATGCCATATATGTACCCTGTGCCCCTGGAGCGCCGATCGAGATACATGTAAGGTAAGCCAATGCCACTAACCCTTAGTCAAAATGGTGCAATAGACCTAAGTCTTCTAGCACCGACACTAAATAGAGCTTGGCCACATCACAAGTTAGCTGGTCAATCACCAAATAAGACCTTAATAGAGCATACAATAGAAAACAACACGTGTGCTAATCAATCTTCTCATCAGAGCTATCGTGAGTGACCTGGGGCATATAGGTCCGTACACTGGACCTAGCCACAGTCTTGCTCCTCTTTAGCTATAGGACACAGCTAAAGACTCTGAAAAAGTTATCATTCTAAAGCATTGGCTCATGCACCCTGAAAAGGGAATACTAGTGAATCGCAGTTCGGTTTGAAAGGTAAAAGGTGTGAGTTGTGTCCATCTACTACTTCAGCAGTGTGTGTGTATCATTGTCGGGTCGACCTTTGACGTCTCATTTAGTAGCATTCGCAAGAAGGTCTAGACCTTTTTATCTTACAAATGGGCCACAACTCATGGATTCAACGTTCGACCCCACTCCTTATTAGGACCCACAACTCTGCCCCTTTTTGGAAGACAATAATCCCCTATAAGAAAAAGGAAAAGAAATGAAAGGGGGAATGAATAGTGGAAAATAGCGATATATATATATACATATATATATATATATTTATATATATTCTACACAATTATCGAGGTTAGAGAATGAAAGAATAAAAGGTCCAAATTTGAAGGCAATGAAACAACAAAATCCTAGTCACTAGGGTCTAATTAAAAGCTGTTAGGAAGTTATGAAAATAATTTCCTAAAAAAATATTTTTCAATCGGTACTCGCAAACAAAGCATCAAATATCGACAAATGGGCAAAATGGATGAATACATTATTTAAAATATTAAGTATGTACCCTAATTTTTCATAGGTTATTCTATTAATTAATTTTAATAATTTCTTGTGCAAATCATAGAATAAAGTCTGAAGTGAATGCCAATTGAGGCAACATACCAAACTGATAAACAAAAATAAATTTCACTAAAAATAAAGGTGAGTGTCTTAGAAATTATTTCTAAATATTTTATATGCTAACCTAATGTTCGCAGGCAAAGAGGAAAATTATAGGGCAACGCCTAAAATCTATAGTGGTAAGATAGTCGAAAAATAAAATAAATTAAGAAAAAAGGAAAAAAAATGCCTATCGCTCCTGAGACAACTCTTGCAAGGTGACAACATACATTGTAGACAGTCGGTGTATTGCCAACTGGAGGAAAGTTGGATGTGACCATCTTTGTAGTCCTACCCTTAAATGGGCTCATTCATGCTAAACTCCATTAGGATCGTAGCTACTCTAGGACATCTATAGTTATGATGTCCTCATCAAAAAACTCCTTATGGACATCAAACATTTCGTCATTGTGGTACTTGACCATGATAATTGCCTAAAAAGCTAAGAGAGCCTAAGAAATAAGTCCAGAGTTTTGAGAGAGAAAAGGAATAACACAAAAGAAGATCGCTTTTGAAATTATATGGTGGACCAGGGCTGTACAGCCCTGGCTGGTCTGTACAGACCTGTGGTCTGTACAACGATACACTAGGTTGTACAGTCCCCTTGGGATAAGTCGAGCTAAGATGAGCCTTGTATGCTCACTCCACTTTCTAACCCATCCAACCTTATTCCCCTATGGCTTAATAAGACAACCTAGCTTCTTTTCAAGCCTCAGAGTGCCAAATTTACTAAAATATCCTTAGCTTCCCAAAAAGGTCTAGAGCATCAAATTTACTAAAAATACCCTTATCTTCTTAGAAGGCTTTAGAGTAGCCAATTTTCCAAAATACCAAGCCTCCTAAAAAGTCATAGGGAGGCCAAATTACTAAAACACCATCATTACTTTCAGAACACCTAGAGAACACTCCGAGCTTCCTGATTTAAGTCAGGCCAATAAAAGACCCTTCAACGATAAACTTTCCCCTTCGAGGCCTCAACAATATTCCTAAGAAGAACTACTTTCTCTTAAAAAGGGCAAAACCCAATGAAGCACTTCCCATAGCATCTGGGCCTAGGTCTATTACCTTCAGAAAAGAATAAACCCGCTAAAAGAGCTGTAAGGATATGGATTCGGATTTACAAATGCCAAAAGGTCCCAAATGACATAAGAAGGACCCGAAGGGCATCCCTAAGCCAAAATTATCAATCAGAAAGACCGAAGCACCCAGAAAAAAATGCAAGAGCATCAGTGACTATAAAAGACTAATTATCCAATACCAAAACACATGGGACCTGCTATAAAGCTGCTAGAACCATTTTAGTACCTATTGGAAAGCTATTGAAGATCTGTCTAACCACTTGATACATCATAGAGAGTTGTTAGAACCACTTTAGGACATAATAAAATGTTCTTAAAGAGTTATCAAAACACTTGGTACATATCAAAGAGCTATAATAATCACTTCAGTACTTCCTAGAATGTAGTTGAAGAATTGTCAAAAGTGTGGTACATGCTAGATAGTTGTCAAAAATAGTTTAGTACCTATTAAAAAGTTGTTAAAGAGTTGTCAAAACACCTGGTACCTGCTAGAGAGCCATTAAAACCACTTTTGCACATACTTAAGGAGCTGCTAAAGACTTATATGCTTAGGTATCCTTATTAATGTTTACATTCTTTACTTTGTTTTACTAAGACTTGTTCAAATAGTCACATATCAACTGTTGTTTTCCAAGCCCCACAAAGCAGGGGGTAAACTGTAAGTATCAGATTTTGGACCTTTAGATATAAAGCTCGATGATGACAATCACCAATTTTATTCGCAGAATATATAAGGAATTGCCAAAGGAAAAGATAAAAAGACTTAGAAAACCTTAGAAAAGCCCAAAACCAAAAGCCTTAAAGGCAAGCAGAAGACCAAACCCAAAGCCACATGCCAGGGTTAATGGACTATACAACCCATTAAGCAGGGTTGTACTGTAATGAACATTTTCATTTATAAATCATGACTTTCATGTCAAAAAATACAAATGCATAAAGGTTGATTCATCATACATTACATAATATAATATGCATTTAATGTACATATATGTTAACTAATGTTCAAGGTTAGTGAACATAAACTGGTTCCTATATAGATATATGTACATGACACAAGGAGAGAGAGAGAGAGAGTTGGAATTCAATCGACGACCTATGCTTCATGTGTCTATATGCAATTCTTTAGTATCTAAAATACATAATTGTGATTTGGTGAGTCACGACTCAACGAATAGAAATAATAAGTAAATTCTTATGGCACAACCAATCATCAAACATCATCAGTATACATTATAAGTATAAGAAATGACTATGCAAGTGCAAATGCAATATATTGATTTTTGTCTTGACTTTGCAAGGCAAACATTACTCCTGAGAATTCATATGATTCAAGTGACATTTGATTTTACTGGCCAACATATAATAAGTGAATCTTTGATCAATAACATATGCCAATAGGACGTATTGGTCCCTTTTCCAAATGATTTGCAAGTGTTTGACAAGTCGATCACAACATCCTTTTAGCTCCATATGCAAGTGTTCATTTACAATGGTATACCAAGAAATCATTAGGGGCATATAATTCTTACTTGACTTTTGTTCACATATAACATCTCACAATTCAATCACATATACATGTAATAAAACATAACCATATTATAAAATCATCACACATGCACATTAGAATCCAATTATAGCTTTTACTCACTTTTTGATACAACCAACTTTTATGATAGGTTTGGTCCTCCTTAGGCTTCTTCAAAGTGTTGAGATCCTAACATTCAATACATACATGGTTATAAGTATGTGAAAATGATTATGAATGCTTGATATGCTCTATGGGTATGTTCTATGCAAGTGGACCAAGTGTTTATGCATTTTTTTATTATATAATAACCTGCCCTTGCTACAATATAACTATAATAACTCTTACTATACTTATCCAAATTACTTGATTATTTTTCTTCTAATAAATTAAAACAAATGATACAACATAGTCAAATTTTAGATCAATATAAGATATATAGAAAATGTGGTGAATTTTTTAATTCTGCTATGTTTCAATGTCATATCAGTCTAAGTAGGTATTACATTTGTAGGTATATTTCAAATTGTACAAATCTAATTACAAAAATGATTCACTAAAAGTTACAAAACACATAAAGGAACATTTTTCATGTTTAACTCATTGTCTAATTCTATCTATAAAGTCACCAAAATAAGTGACCAATCTCGGGGTAAGCAGGTTTTCAACATATTGAGCATTAGTCATAATAAAGGAGCAATATCTCCTAAACAATGGTATATTCAGCAAAAATATTTTATATACATGTAGATTATACACAAATATACAACTTTCAAGTTTGGAACATCACCAAATTCCCATTCTATGGCCATCAAATTCTTGAAAAAAAGAACTAAGAGATGAAATAAGTTTTATCATGTTTAGGATCAGTCACAATTAAATTAGTATATCTCTTTCCACACAACAAATCAAGTAAAATTGCTTTACCTATATTTATAGGAGATATAACCCTCTAAATTTCATATTTTGCACTTTGTTTAAATCAACACATAAGGTCAACAAAATATATGAAAATTGAAAGACTGAGAAGATTTCGATTGGTTGTGAATAAGCCCTAATAAAGGAGCCATAGTTATTCACACACACCAAATTAAGAAAAACTGTTTCACATGCATTTAGATGGGCCATAAAGCTACAACTTTATGACTTATACTTCCCCAATTCCTCTTCTACTGATATGAAATTGTGAGTGCAAAAATCTGCTATAAGAATAAGACCAATACAATTAGCTCTTATTTCTCTTTAATTTTAACTTCCATACATGAGCTCTACCTTAAATGCTCCATGATTCTTGCTAATTATACATGATTAACATTTCATGAGAGAGTAATTTCATATAGGAAAAAGATAAATTAACTTACCTCTTTTTCCAAAACTAGAAAAGATTACGGTTTCTTCCAAGCTAGCTCACTTTCTTCCTCCTCTTCTTCTTCTTCGTCTTCGTCTTCTTCTTCTTCTTCTTCTTCTTTTTATTCTTCTTCTTCTTCTTCTTCTTCTTCTTTTTATTCTTTTTCTTTTTCTTCTTCTTATTCTTCTTATTCTCCTTTCTTCCTTTCTTTCTTATCTCTATTCCTTTTATGCACTCCTTTACATTTTGCCTCTCCGATTTGATCTTAAAAGATGAAAATTTTAATTTGTATACTTACCCTAATAGGACAAAATCATGATGTCTCACTATCGTTGGTTGGAAGTTAAATATTCCTCTTTTAGTCCCTCTTCTTCACTCTTTTATCGCCTCCATCCATCTCTTAATCCCTATATACTCCTTATAATTTTAAATAAACTCTAAAATACCATTATTTATGATGCTATAATGTGCACACACATGAGGTAACTTGCCATGCAACTATAGAAAAATTACATATATGTTCAAGTGTACTAAATGCAATGGTGCAAGTGCCATCATCGTGCTTATCCAATTCGTATATCTAAATGATCATTTATTCAATGCATATGTTCATCTAGGATTATAAATCATTTATGCAATGAATATGTTCATGTGAGAATGCCAATGATTGAGGATATAGATGTTCTATTTCTTCCCCTCCTATAAAGAATTTCATCCCCAAAATTCAATATCTATGAACAAATGTGGATATTATTATTTCATGTTCTCTTCAGTTTCCTATGTAGCCTCTTTTTATGAGTGGTTTCTCCATAACACCTTAACTACTTAATGAATGCCTTTTCAAGTAGTTCCTACAATTGGATCTTTAATTCTTTCAACTCAGCTAGAGCCATCCTAGAAGTTAAAATGAATATCGGTGTTGTTCTTAGGACTAACTCAATTGTGAATTCTATCTCCCTATTAGGTGGAAAACTAGGTAAGTCAGCTAGAAACACATTTGGAAACTCATTTACCACTGAAGTATTCTTAGGTAATTCATTTATGAACCTTGTCTTTGCCACATATGCCAAATAAGTCTCACAACCATTTTTAATAATGCAAAATGCCTTGATAGCAGAACCTAGACATAAAGGTACAATTTGTCTTTTCCTTTGAAACACAACCCTTATATGATTTCGAGGTTTAAGAATAACTTCCTTGGTAAAAAATTCACTATTGCATGATATTTGAACAACCAGTCCATACCCAGTATCACATCAAATTCACAGAGTGGCAACAATACTAGATCAATATTTAACTCAATGTCATCAATGTGAATCACATAATCACGACATACCTTATCCACAATCATCACATCTTTCAAAGGAGTACTAACACATAGGTTAAAACCTAAAGGTTGATGCTTACTTCACAATTGTGATGCCATGTTCAATGAAACAAATGAATGTGTAGAGTCAAGATCAATTAATACATCAACTTTTAAATCATGGAGAAAAATTTTACTAGTAATAACTTCTAGAGGAGTAACAGCTTCTTGCCTAGTCATGGCAAATACTCTAGCCTGTGTTAGGGATCTAAAACTCTGACCTTCTGATATACTCATACCTTAGCCAGCTGTGGTTGTTTTACCTTTGCCTCTGCCCCTTCCAAATGATACTCTAACTCCACTTGCTTTGGAAACTTCAACTGTGGACTCTGATGTGGCTCTGCCTCTGCCTTTGCCTCCCTTTAACATTCTAGATCTTTCAGGACAATCTCTAAGCATATGATCAAAAGACCCACAAAAGTAGAATCCACTAGTCAATTTTCTACACTCACCTATATGTTGCCTGCCATAATTTACACATGAAAGACATTATTGCATAACTTGGTCTTAACCTCTGTCCCATATGATGAAACTCTTAATCCCCTGGCTCTATAGATAGAGTAACCACCCCTGGCACTGGACTGTGATGGCATACAATCTACACGCTTACCTTTCTTCTTATTAAAATCTCTCATAAATTCAATAAGCCTCTTTTTACTCGTTACTCTATAATTTCTTTTTCTAATCTTTCCACCTTGATTGAGTAGCTTTTAGCTCAATATAACTTTCAAGATCTACAATTATGATCTTACTTCTAATCTCATATCTTAGTCATTCTTCAAACTTTTGACATTTGTCTTTGTCTGTGGCAAACATGAAGGATGCATAATAAGATAATTGATTAAATTTTACTGCATACTCATCTATAGTTATCTCCCCCTATTTTAGATTCATAAATTCATTTCTTTTGTCATCTTTGTACACTTCTAGCGAGTAATTATTATTGAACTCATGAAGAAAATCATCCCAATTAAGCATTGAAGGATAGACATCACTCCCTAGAGTAGTCTCCCATCAATCATATGCATCCCCTTATAATGGCAACATTGTATATCAAACTTTTCTTCATGTATGTATTTCATTAAATTCAAAACTCTCTATGCTCTTTTTAGCCATGTCAACTGCACCTTATTTTCTTAATTTGTCATAACTTCTTTCTCTTTGATTTTCTGGACCCTGCACTGTTGGTTTACCAGTTCTATATTGTGGTTGCCCATGAGATATGTGTTGTACATGAGAATGTGTAGGAGATCTAACTCTGTTAGCAGTTTGATCTCTTAATGGTTGGTATGATGCTTTTATGGAATGCAAATTAGATTACTTTCCTTTCCTTGGTGAGTCATGCATATTACCATGACTATCTTCTACTAATGCCCTATAGACATATAAGAATATGTTATATGATAATGCATAATAGTGTAAAAGTCATGTCATGTTCATATGTATGTCCCTATAAAACCTATCCTTACTCCGATATCAAAAATAGTAACAATCATTTTCATTTACAAATCATGGCATTCATGTAACGACTGTATTCATATTTGCTCTTATACCAATAAATGTAACAGCCATATATACCAATGAATGTTAGCATTTTTTTTCACCACCATAATCTATAATGCTACAATCGGTACCTATCAAGACACTCAACATCTGGGATTTGCCCATCGGCCCTGCGATGTCATACACACTAGGATTTGCATGTTTGCCCCGCGTATGCTTGAGCCCTTTCTGATACCAAAATTGTAACATCTAAATTCAATTGTCAAACCAATAATTATGACATCCATTGTTCTCATTTGTAAATCAGCTTTGATACCACAAATTGTAAAGTCACAACGTGGCTACAACTGGTACCTATCAGAGTACTCAACAACCGGGATTTGCCCATCAGCCCTGTGATGTCATACACACTAGGATTTGCACGTCTGCCCTGCATGTGCTTGAATCCTCTGATACCACCAACTGTAACTATCATCTTCAATTGCAAATCATGGCATTTCATGTTCAGAAATGTATACACATTAAGGTTTATTCATCATACATATATAATCCCATATGTATTTAATGTACACATGT
>CATIWR010088260.1:0-13989 GCA_949677035.1 Omphalea diandra | reverse complement strand
AGAGTTAATTATCATAGGACAAAAGTGGGGACCATCGTATGAATTGTGGTCCCTCCTCCTTCCCACTTGGGTTCAGATTCTGTCACATTAAAAGAAAACGCTCCTCCTCAGACTATGAAGAATTATACATAGAGATCAAGCGGATACCCTTTTTCTTGCCTATAAATCGGTCCCCGCCATCTACCGTGTTATGTTAAAAACCAGAAAACTACATGAGCTCATAATGAAATAAGCAAGTAGACCCAGTTGGCTACAACTATTCAGGCATAGTCATAAATTATTACTTCTTCCTCTGTTGTCTTTTTACTTCATCGTAAGCTCACCGACATGCATCCTATCCTACCACTTGCATGTGTAAACAGCTAGAAGTCTTGGACTATTATATGGGTGCCGTTGGGCCAGCTACGTGTTGCTGCTCATCACAACAATATTTTGTGTTGACTCGGTTCATAAATTATTTGCCTCAGTTTGAGCAATAAAATTCGAATTATAATCACTATCCTTTTCACGCCGTGACTTCTGTTCACGTTTTGACTTCTTTCCTTCGTTATATATATATATAATTTTGACGACCCAACTTGGCGTGGGACTTGTGGATCGTTTCATATAATTAATTTTTATCTATAAAATATATTTTTATTTTTTGATATTTTTCTTATTTTTAAATTATTTTAATGATATTTTTCTTATTTTTAAATTATTTTAATGATATTTTTAATTTTTTTAATTTTAAATCAATTAAATCAGATTAAATCTATATGCTTGAAAACTAACCAGTATAGTCGCTGGTTTTAAAAACATTGAAAACAGTAGGATTAATGCTTCTGCGTGTACATATGAAACTAAGGGTGATACTGATATTTTAACAGTATTTTTAAAATCGAAGCAGTTCCACTGACCGCCCGGTCACCGATCCAGTTTTCAAAACATTGATTAAACTTAGAACTATGTCTTACCAATACATGAAAGTACGGTCAGCAGATTATTATACTTCTCAAGTTCTTATTCAGCCACCTAGTTTACAATCCACAGATAACGAGAAAACGATAAATGTTGGGGGACAAAGAAGACACTTACATGCTAACAACATGGCAGACGGTGCGATTTGAGAAGGAACAATCACAAGTTACAGCATCTTCTTGCCCCTCCACTGGATTTGGATTCTTCCATCCCGATTGGCCAGAGCATGGATCAACCTTAAAATTCCAATCTGTCTTCCCTAGTGTCTTGGCTATGTCACCCAGAGTTTCCACTACAAAACGAAATAAGAAAATCAAAGGATTTCTATTACGTACTCCTTCATGCATCTACCATACAGTAGTAATGAATCCTCAAGGACAAGAACAACCAAGGTATATGAATATACAAAAAACGAACGAAAAAACTTTAAGAGGTCATGTCATGATTAGCCTGGACAATAGATACCTTCATCAGCTAGTAATCGACTGGCTCCAGAAGCAAAAGTTGTGAGGCAAAAGATGGAGAGAGAAGCAACAAGCACTCTAGACAAGAACATCATTTCATGTGGAAGACAAGAGTTGATGATGTAATATTAACGCCAAAAAAAACCCGAGTCGATGAGCTTCAAAGTTGTAAAATTTTGGGCTTGTACGAAACGATACAGATAGCTTTTATGTGGGTGACAGCATACATATGGGGAATGGGAAAACAAGATGATGGATTGGCTTACTCATTATTAGAGAAGGATTAAGTCGACTTCGGCTACCAAAGCCAATAATTAAGTCAACAAATTTTTTTGTTTTTTATTTTAGAGAATGTCACGTGCAAATTTCTCCACTCATTCATTATTGTAATTAGCTGCACATAAGCACGTGTATGAAATACAGTTATAGTTATAGCAACAAGGCATCATCTCTTCTCAGGTATCAATAGAGCCACTAATCTCTTAGTACTTTATAAATGGAAAATTAATACCAAAGTTGGTTTTTATTTTTGAAGATAGAAAACGAATAGCAGTAATCATTCTAACTTTAAGCAAGAGATAAGTTTAGAAACTTATTATTTATTTCAAACACAGACAATGTCTATTGGAAAGGTTTTTCTTTGCCTTTGATACAAATTGATATAGGAGAGAAAAGCAAACATGCACAACTGGCATCCTTATCTTATAACTCACACATTACAAAATTCATTTTACAGCTATCTCTGACTTTTGAATAAGCTCATGTGAGGGAAACATGTTCATATTTTTGTAGTTTGAGTCATCACTGCCTGTGGATTTCTTTTCAGGAGTCTTTGTTGCCTCATGTTTCATGAAGTAATCATACGCTTCTTTATATGGGTACTGAGAATCTAGATTTGGTATGTAATCTTTTTCTATTAAGTCATTCTATAGACATCGTGGTCTTGATGACTCACCCCATTTGTTGTTCAATTTTAAAAGACTTTGATGGTATCCAGTTGGTAAGGTATCCCAAGGAGCATCTTCTGTTAGTGATGACCATATCTCTTTAGGCATGGTTTTATTTTATCCACACATATACCTCTGAAAATCTCTGAATTGTTCATGATGATCTAATGCATCAGTCCAAAGAGAGAATTGATTTTCTCTGTAGACATGAAAACATGCCATAAGTTTTAGTGAGATTCTTGAAACTCCAACCAAATAGGGTCGATGAAATGCATAAACTATTCTTTTATGATAAGTTGTTTGTGGCTCAAAGCATTAATACTTAGCTTGAGAGGAATCAATCCATTTGTCTAAAGATTGAATCCATTCTAGGAAGCTAAACATGTGAGGGTTCTTTCTTGAGCCATTTTTAACTTCCACTAAGTATGACCTGAAATGATACGAACGAATTTTTATGGCTATGATATACAAGTGACAGAAATACTATAAGAATGTTAGAAATTCTTCTGGCCAGGTCCATAATCCTTCATTAGCCGATGAAAAGTCCAAGAAACTATAAGCCTTCAGGAAAGGATATTCTAGATGAAAACTAAGGATCTCAAGGAATATAGGACCATATAGTTTCATTAACAATGATTGATAGACAAACAGTTGTTCTTTTGCAATTTTGGATATTTTTGTAAGTAGTAGGGATTTTGACTTCTAGAGGAACTCGAGTTTCTATAAAAGGCCATGGAGGTGTAGAAGATGAGGCTCATGATGCCATTAAAATTAGAGGAACATTCTTTTCTTTGTGGATCAAGGAAATGGATTAAGGTCTGAAAAAGAAATCAGAGATGAGGTTCTTATCTCCTTTTATATGCTCTATTTCAAATTTGCATTTATTGAACCAATCTTTCCACCTAAGTAGTTGGGGATGTGGCATGCTTTTTCCTTTGAATTTGAACATCTTTGGGGGAAAAAAAAAAAGAACAGTTCATGAGAACTGTGAATTGATGTCTTATTAGATGAAATTCAAATTTTTTATGCCATTTTTTACTGCTAATATTTCTTTGAAAGTGGAATGGTAATGGACTTTTGACTCCTTAAATTGTCCACTTGCAGTGCACAAATTCTCCTTTGATGGTTGCTTTCTTCAAGAAGTACTGCACCCTAATAATAATCACTTGCATCAGTTTGTAATATTCTTTTTCCTGTCGAGTAATTTATAATGGTGGCAAATATTGCATTTCAATTTTTAATCTCTTGATTGCTTGTGTCTGACTGGTACTCCATTGAGGAGGATTCTTTTTCAACATTTGTCTTAGTGGGCTTGCTTTCTTTGTGAAGTGGGGGGACAAAGTTTTGTAGATAATTTGCAATTCCTAAGAATTGTTGAACCTATTTTTTGACTGAGATCTTTGTCTGAAAACTTTAACAACTTAGATACAATATGTGGTTCTAGCTTGTACTAACCATCTTTAAACATCATGCCAAGGAATTCTATCTCTTCTTTTCCCACGTGCATCTTAGTGGATGACAACATAACTCCAAATTTCCTTGTCAACACCATGAATTGTGATAAGATCATTTGGTGGGAATCTTTATCTTTTAAGAAAAGTAACACATCATCAATGTATATCAACACACAGTAAAGGCTAGGCTCATATATTCAGATTATTGCTTTTTGAAATAGTGATTAGACCAAATGACATAATTGTCCATGAGTAGTATAGGTTAGGAATACAAAGTGTCATTTTTTTTATGATCTTTTTTCTTAATTTTTAATTGCCAAAAATAGGCTTTAAGATCAAATTTTGAAAAATATTTTCCTTGTGATGATGAACAAATAATAAGGAAATTTTTGGAAGGGGAAATTATCATCCTTTAAAAATGATTTAATGGTCGATAATCTATCACAAGCCTTTTTTTTTCAGAAATTTGCTCAAATCTTTTATTGACATAGAATGCTTGACATGCCCAATCCAAATTTGTAGGTTCTATAATTATTTGGGCCAATAGAGCATTCTCGGTAAGCAAGGGCTAAGTCATCAGGGCTCATTCTTGGATGAGTGGTTTTGGTTGGGTTGATTACTTCACTTATTTTGAAAGTAGAGTTATAAAAAAGTTTGGATTGGTCCACAATGGTTTTGGAAGGACTTTGAGCTTTGATATCCTCCAATAAAGATCGAATCCCACTATAAGGTCTTTATCTAGAAGAGATGAGCCAAGAAGCTTGGTGTGGATCTGACAGCCAAGAAAGAATTGAATAATAATGGGCTTCCTTGTAATCAAGCTCATGTGAAAAATTTCTCCATTTGCAGCTCTGAACTATTTTATATGAGGCTCCCAGAATCTTAAAGGAAGAACTTTTGGATTGAACATTGATAGATGAGCTCTAGTATCAATGAAAACTACTGCTTTTATGAGTTTTGAAAACTTCTCTGGTAAAATATGAACAAACACCAAAGGATTATGGTGTGCATCCTCAATCCCTAATCGGTTTGTCTTTTCCATAGGATAACTGGAAAAAGGAGCCATAGCATTGCATAATGGCATGGAGTGAAAATGTCCATCATATTTTGGTTCTCCTTTCGAGGATGAATAGTCTTGGATAGCAAAGATTGTTTTTGGTGAAGCTTGCTCATCTATAGAGAAAAAGGACGCAATATTTACATCTTCCAAGTCCATTACTATAGATATTTATATCTATTGCATCATTTTGGCTGCTTGTTTTAGCTTGCTAGGATAATTTTTTACAAAATGTCCTTTTCCCACACAGATAACATTTATCTATCTTTTTCTTTCCCTTATACTTCTTTCTTTTAAAGAATCTCCACTTCGTCTTTGATGATGATCTTCATGACCCTTTCATCTTGAAATAATGTTTTTTCTTCTTTGAAAGACAATAGTAATTTTTGCATCCCCATTGCACTTAATAAGCAGATCAGGCCTTTTACATGACTTCTTTAAATAAGGGTCTTTTTGTTTGCTAAGCATTTGATTAATGACCTTCCTTTGATCACAAAGCTTTTTCTAGTCTCTGTATCATTAGCTGGTGCATTTCTTCAAAAGTCAGATCATTTACCGATTTATCTTTATGCTGGATAATTTGATGCATTGATGAAGCCAATAAGTCAGGACGAGAGGTTATGAAGGCTTGTTTTAAATCACGATTTGCCCATCCACCTAGCTGATAGTATCTTTTTATACATTCTTTAGTAGTGAAGATTCATATCTTTCTTTAGTAACGAATAATACTTCATATTGAAAAACTCTTTACGAGTTATATCATTGAAATCTTGTGGCTTCCTAATAAATTCATTGTAAAAACTTCCTAGGAACATTGAAGCTCCTAGACACTACACCAACTTTAACTTTGAGTATTCATCACAAGTCATGTACCAATCTTACAGTTTTCCTGTCATTCGTGTCACAAATTCTTCTAGAGTTATCCAAAGAGTGACTCCTGGCTTTTTCATTTGGGAGTTTATCCAAGCTCTAAACTCTAAAACTTGTCTCTATAGCTTTTTGGACCAATAACATCCAGAGTAAATCAGGGTCCACCGCTATTATTTGAAACCCGCCTTATAGGTGAATAAGATCTGGTATCTGTGTTTTCAGTAGTAGGAACAACAATATAAGAAGGAGGATCATTCATGGATCCTTCTGTCCTAGGGTCTGCCATGAATTGAACTGGAATCTCTTCTTCTTTCAATGATTCAATTTCAATTTCTTCTAATGATTCAGAATTAGAGGACTATGAAGATGATTCCCTAGTTTGGGAATTTATCATTGAGAAAAAGAGGATTGAAGTGGTGGTTTTTTCTAAATAGGACATGATTAGGTTCATCATTAGGGCTTTTGGTGGTTCATCCTTTTTATGTGATGAATTTTCAACAGACTCAATTAAGGAAGTCATTTGAATTGAGGTGTCTTATGATGGTTTGGTTTCAGCATTCATGAGGAACTTCCTTGATCTCAATTCCTTATGAAAGAAATCAATAGAAAGTCTAAAATGTTCAAGTTTTATAGTAGTAAGAGTATACACTACAGGGGGGTTTGGTGTATATGATGAAAGTACAAGTATTTCAAAAGGGTCATAGAATATTGTTTTTGGGAAAATTGATTGGGTTTGTTGAATTTTCATATCTTTCTTAATTCTTTCCAATTGATCTTTAGGCTTCTGAATCTCTCTTACATTTCTCTTTATTTCATCAGCCTAAGCTCTTCGATCGATCATTCTCATTATCTCCTTATGCTTCTCTTCAATTTGTAATTGAAGCATCATCATTAACTCATAAACATCCTTCTAATGATCTGAGATCCTGTGATCGATCTGCTGAACTTGCAATGACACTTGTTCTACCTTAGTCTTTATCTTCTTAAGAATCTTATTTTACACCTGAGATTTATTAGATTGCTAATTCAACATAGCTTCTGTAAGAGTGATACCAATAATAACATATGCATGGAATACAGTTATGGCTATGGTAATAAGACGTCATCTCTCCTTAGACATCAATAAAGCCACTGCCCTCTTAGTACTCCATACATGGAAAGTTAATACCAAAGCTGGTTTTGATTTCTAAAGATAAAAGAAGAATAATAGTAATCGTTCTAGCTTTAGGCGAGAGAGAAATTTAAAAACTCATTATTTATTTCAAATACAGGCAGTGTCTATTGAAAAAAGTTCTCTACCTTTCATACAAACTGAAATCTCCTTATATAAGAGAGAAAAGCAAACATAATTAGCATCTTTGTCTTACAGCTCACACATTACAAACTTTATTTTATAGCTCACATACCATAAATTTTATTTTTCAACTATCTATTACTTTTAAGTAAGCTCATGTGAGGGTGACATGTTCATATTTATGTAGTTTGAGTCATCAATTTCTGTGGATTTCTTTTCAAGAGTCTTTGTTGTCTCATGCTTCATGAAGTAATCATACACTTCATATGGGTCCTGGGAATCTATATCAGGTATGTAATCTTTTTCTGTCAAGTTATTCTACAGACATTATGGTCTTGATGACTCACCTCATTTGTTGTTGTCTCTTAAAAGACTTTGATGGTGTTCAGTTGGTAAGGCATCCTAAAGAGCATCTTCTGCTAATGATGGCCATATCTCTTTAGGGATGGTTTTATTTTGTCCACACAAATACCTCTAAAAATCTTTGAATTGTTCATGATGATCTAAGGCATTAGTCCAGAGAGAGAACTAATTTTCTTTGTAGACATGAAAATAAGTCATAGGTCTCAGTGAGGTTCCCAAAGCTCCAACCAAACAAGGTAAATGAAGTGTATAGACTATTCTTTTATGATAACTTGTTTGTATCTCACAACATTGTTACTTAGCTCGAGAGGATTCAATCCATTTGTCTAGAGATTGAAACCATTCTAAAAATGCAACCATGTGAGGGCTCTTTCTTGAGCCATTCTTAACTTCCATTAAATATGACAAAAATGATACAGATAAATTTCTACAACTATAGTATACAAGTGATAGAAATACCATAGGAATGTTAAAATCTCTTCTAGCTAGGTCCATGATCCTTCATTAGCTGTTGCAAAGCAAGCCCATAGGAAAGGATAGTATGGATGAAATCTAAGGATCTCATGCAATATATGACAATATAGTTTCATCAGTAAGGATTAATAGACAAATAGTTGTTCCTTTGCAATTTTAGATATTTTCGTGTAAGATAGGGATTTAGACTTCTAGAGGAACTCTAGTTTTTAGATAAAGTTGTGGGGTGTAGAAAATGATGCTGAGGATGCCATTAAAATTAAAAGAATAATATTTTCTTTGTCGATCAAGGAAACGGATTGAGATCTGGATAAGAAATCAGGAATGAGGTTTTTATCTCCTTTTATTTGCTCTACTTCAAATATGTACTTATTGATCCAATCTTTCCACTTAAGCAGTTAAGGATGTGGCACATTTTTTCCTTTGAATTCGAGTATCTTTGGAAAAGAAGAACAATATGTGAGAACTATGATTTGATATCTAATTAGATGAAATTCAAATTTTTGATGTCATTTTTAATTGCTTTGAAAGTGGAATGATAATGGACTTAT
Source organism: Omphalea diandra (assembly GCA_949677035.1). Classification (NCBI taxonomy): domain Eukaryota; kingdom Viridiplantae; phylum Streptophyta; class Magnoliopsida; order Malpighiales; family Euphorbiaceae; genus Omphalea; species Omphalea diandra. Next base: position 5,555 of record CATIWR010088260.1, on the reverse strand, counting down.
GACTCCTTGAATTGCCCACTTACATATGCACAGATTCTCCTTTGATTGTTGCTTTCTTCAAAAAGTGCTGCACCCCAATAATAGTCTCTTGCATTACCTTACAATATTCTTTTTCTTATCAAGGGAATCTATAGTAGTGGCAAATCTTGCATCTCATCTTTTAATCTTTTGATTGCTTCTATCTAACTGGTACTTCATTTAGGAGGATTCTTTTTCAACATTTGTCTTAGTGGGTTTGCTTTCTTTGTGAAGTAGGGGACAAAGTCTCATAAATAATTTGCAATTCCTAAGAATTATTGAACCTGCTTCTAACTGAGATCTTTGTCTAGGAACTTTAACAACTCATACTAACTATCTACAAACATCATGCCAAGGAATTTTATCTCTTCTTTTGCCGCATGCATCTTAGTGGAACATAACTCTAAATTTCATTATCAACTCCATAAATTGTGATAAGATCATCTAGTGGGAATCTTTATCTTTTAAAAAAAGTAGCACATCATCAATATATATCAACACTATAAAGGATTGGCTCATATATTCTTATCATTGCTTTTTGAAACAATGATGGAGTGAACTTTAGACCAAATGACATAACCGTCCATTGGTAATCTCAGTTAGGAATATAGAATGTCGTTTTACCATGATCTTCTGGCTTAATTCCAAATTGCTAAAAACCTAGTTTAAGATCAAATTTTAAGAAGTATTTTCCCTGCAACAAATGAACAAACAGTGAGAAAATTTTTAGAAGGGGGAAAGTATCATTGTAACAACCACTTTTATTTGACAGAACTCATATTGCTCTAATACCATAATAACTATAACGACCTTTTCCATTTACAAAACTCATTGCATTCATGTCCAAAATACATATGCATAAAGGTTTTATCCATCCTTCACACACAATCCAACATGTATTTTCATGTACATATGTTGACTAATGTCAAGACTAGTGACCATAAACTAGTTCCTATCTAGATGTATATACATGACACAAGGAGAGAGAGAGTTGGGAATCAGCCGACGACCTGTGGTCCATGTGTCTCAATGTAAAACTCAAAGCACCAAAGTATCCAATCCCTATTCTTTTGTATTTGAAAAAAAATTTTGCGATTTGGTGAATCACGACTCAGTGAATCGCAAATATTTTTTTTAGATACTGAATCAGATACCAAAGCATGAGATTTGGACATCTTGGTGCATAAAGTTTTGCATAGAGACACATGGACCACAAGTCATCGGCTGAATTCTAACTCTCTCTCTCCTCATGTCATGACATTAGTCAACATATATGTACATGAAATTACATGTTAGATTGTGGACATGAATAGTATGAGTTTTATAAATGAAAAGGCTGTTACAGTTATTGGTATCAGAGCAATATGAGTTCTGTCAAATGAAAATGGTTGTTACAGATATTGGTATCAAAGCAGGGATAGGTTCCATAAGGACATACATATGAACATGACATGACTTCTGCACTATTTTACATTATCATATGACATAGTCTTATATGCTCACCATGGAGAGAGGAGTCAGCCGATTTGCATTCTATATAAGCATCATGATAACCATTAGGAGATCAACTTATTAATAGAGTTAGATCTCTTGCACATTCGCATGCACAACACATATCTCATAGTCAAACGCAACATAGAATTGGTGAACCAATAGTATAGGGTACAAAAATTCAAAAAAAGATAAGGTATGATAAATTAAGAAAATAGGGTGCAATTGACTTTAGTGGTACCACATATCCATCAGTGGTAGAGACATACTAAAACGAACACAAAGAGTTTTGAACTTGATGAAATGCACACCGAAAGAAAAGTTTGATTATGCAGTATCGCTATTACAGGGGGATGCATATGATTAGTGGGAAACCATTCCAAGGAGTGATGCCCAGCCTCCAGTGCTTATATAGGATGACTTTCTTCGTGAGTTCAATAACAATTACATGCTAGAAGTATATAAAGATGATAAAAGAAGAGAGTTTTTGAACCTAAAACAGAAGCAAATGACTATAGTTGAATATGAGGTGAAATTCAATCAATTATCTCATTGTGCATCATTTATGGTAAACACTGATAAAGACAAATGTCAAAAATTTAAAGAAAGACTGAGATATGAGATTAGAAGTAAGATCACAACTGCAGATCCTGAAAATTATACCAAACTAAAAGCTGTTGTAATCAGAGTGGTGCAGTGGAAGCGTGGTAGACACAAGGTTAATAAATGAATTACTTGAGAATATTTTCGTAGTGAATAAGTTTCTAGATGTGTTTCTAATTGACTTACCCGGTTTGCCACCTAATAGGGAGATAAAATTCACAATTGAGTTAATCCCAGGAACTGCACAGATATCCATATCACCTTATAGGATGACTCCAATCGAGTTAAGATAATTAAATACCTAATTGCAGGAATTACTTGAAAAAGAATTCATCAGACCTATTGTATCACCATGGGGTGCTCCAATTTTATTTGTTAAAAAGAAAGATGGGACAACGAGGCTGTATATTGATTATAGGCAGTTAAATCGGGTCATTGTGAAGAACAAGTATCCTTTACCAAGGATAGATGATCTGTTTGACTAGTTATAAGGAGCACGAGTATTTTCTAAAATTGACATAAAATCAAGATATTATCAGCTCAAAATTTCAAACTCAAATGTACCGAAAACAGCTTTTCGAACCAGAAAGGAGCATGAACAACATTTAAGAATTGTGTTACAAATTTTGAGAGAAAAACAACTATTTGCTAAATTAAGCAAGTGCAAGTTTTGGATTGACCATGTGGTATTTTTGGGACATATAGATTCTGAAAATGGCATAGAGGTGGATCCAAAGTTACGTAGAATCATTAAAATGGTAAAACAGGGGAGACATGGTGATTTTGATATTTGAAATGATACCTTGATTCTGGGTTCTTGTATGTTGTGTGCCTAATGTTGACAACTTGCAAAGAGAAATCCTAGAAGAAGCACATAATGCTCCGTATGCCATAAATCCAGGTATGATGAAGATGTATAATACCCTGTGATCTCATTTTTGGTGGCCTAAAATGAAGAAAGATGTAGCAACCTATGTTTCAACATGTCTGACTTGTCAGCAGATCAAAATGGAACATCAAACACTAGCTGAAAAATTAAAACCATTAATGATTCCAATATGGAAATGAGAAAGAATAACCATGGACTTTGTATATGGGTTACTGAGGACTTTGAACTTTGGGTACCAAGTTGAGTTTTAGTACTGCTTTTCATCCTTAGATAGATGGACGATAAGAAAGGACAATTCAAACACTTGAAGACATGCTTCGAGCTTGTGTAATAGAATTCAAAGGTGCATGGGATGAATATATTGCCTTGATTGAATTTGCTTATAATAACCATTATCATAGTAGTATACAAATGGCACCATATTAAGCACTATATGGAAGAAAACGTCGAAGTCCAATCTATTGGGATGAAGAAGGGATGCGTATTTAAGAAGGGACAGAACTAATACAAGACACTATAGACAAGGTGAAAGTAATCAAGAGCAAACTTAAAGCAGCACAAGACAGGCAAAAGAGCTATACAGATTAACACAAAAGAGAAATGAAATATGAGAGGGCTCAAATTCATGATGTATTTCGTGTGAGTATGCTCAGGAAGTATCGATCTGATCCTACACATATACTTAGGGATCCAGCGATAACAATTGCAGATGATGTAAGTTATATTCAAGAACCAGTGGAAATCATCGGTTATAAGACAAAACAGTTACAAAATCAAGAAATCCCTTTGGTTAAGGTGTTATAGAGAAACCACTCACAAGAAGAGGCTACATGAGAAATCGAAGAGAACATGAAACGACAATATCCATATTTGTTTACAAGTATTGAATTTTGAGAATAAAATTCTTTATAAGAGGGGAAGAAATGTAACATCCCTATCCATATTCATTGGCATTATCACATGAACATATGCATTGAATAAATGATATGAAATCCCACATAAACATATGCATTGGATAAATGATAAGAAATCCCACATGAACATATGCAGTGAATACATGATTATTTAGTCATGCGATTTGTAGAAGCATGACAATGACACCTACACCGTTACAGTTGGGACACTTGAACATATATGTAACGTTTGTATAGTTACATAGAAAATTGTCTTATGTTGTGTGCCTAGTATAACATCACAAATAATGGTGTTTTAGAGCTTAATTAAAAGTATAAGGAGCATCTAGGAATTAAGAGATGGATGAAAATGCTTAAGGAGTGAAGAAGAGGGACTAAAAGCAAAACTTTTAACTTTCAACCAATAGGAAACCAGCCCCCAATCTTTTGTTTTATTTAAAATAAGAATACAGACCACTAGGGTCTGGTAAGAGAGGAGAAGGATGAAATACAACAGAAAGAGAAGCGAAAGAAAGAAAGAAAGAAAGAAAGAAGAAGAAGAAGAAGAAGAGAGGGAGACGAGTGAGCTGCCTAAGGTTTTCCAATTCTGGGACAGTAGGCAAGTTAATTTATCTTCTTCTCAAATGAAATTAACCTCTCATGATATGTTAATCATACATGGTTAGTGAGAATTATAGAGTAATTGAGGTAGAGCTCTTGGATGGAAGTTGTAATCCAAGAGAACAAGAGCTGATTCTGTTAGTTTTGTTGTTAGAGAAGAATTTTGCACCCACGATTTCATAATGCTAGAAGAGAAATTAGGGAAAGTTCAAAATATGAAAGTTGTATCTTTATGTCTCATATACATCCATTTGAAACGGTTTTGTTTGATTTTATGTGTGTGAGGAGATATGACTCCTTCAGTAAGGATGGGTCAAATCCGAACCGAGATGATCTCAGTCTTCTGTTTTCTTATATTTTGATGGTCTTATATTCTGATTCTGACAAAGTGAAAAACATGAAACTTGTATCTTTATATCTCCTCTAAATACCTATAAATCAGTTTTGATTGATTTTCTGTGTGGAAAGAGTTATGGCTTATTGATTGGGACTGACTCTGTACCAGGATGAAACCTCACCTTTCTTTTGAATTTGTTTTCCTAGAATTTGATGATCATAGATTTAGAATTTGGTGATGGTCCAAACTTGAAAGTTGTATATTTATGTCTGATCTAAATTTCTGTGAAATATCATTGCCAAATCCAGCATGGTTGTTGAGATATGACCCCTTCATCATGACTAGTTGTCAACATGTTACTAACCTACTCACCTTGAGATTGGTCCTTTGTTTTGGTGACCTTATAGACTGAATCAGACAATGAGTAAAACATGAAAAATTTTACTTTATATGTTTTACAATTGGTGGCAGATTATTATTGCAATTGGACTTGTACAATTTGAGATACACCCAAGAGAGTAAGACCTACTTAGAATGAGAGGACACTGCAATAGGGACAAATGTAAAAATTCACCACATTTTCTGTGTGCCTGATATTGGCCTACAATTTGACTATGTTGTCTCATTATGTGTCTAGTTTGTTAAAAAAAAGAATCAAGTCATTTGGATAAATATATCTAGAGTTATTGTTGTGAGAGTGTAA